>LBNU01031665.1:0-19173 GCA_014162995.1 Artemisia annua | reverse complement strand
ATTGAAGGACTAGGCCAACATATGTCGGCTCTAGAGTACCGGACTATCCTTAAGTACCGGCTAATGATCCCTTTGTTTCCGGTTGATGAGCCTTGCCCAGTCTGCCGCAAGGTTTGTTTGGATTCTTTTGGCGATCATGCGGTCCATTGCAAGGAGTTACCTGATTTCAAATATAGGCATGATTTGGTTAGGGATGTTCTGTATGATGTTCTTAACCGAACAGGAATTTCTTCTAAAAAGGAGGCCCACGTGAACTTTCTGACGGATCCGCTTGAAGGGAGGTCTACTTTACGGCCGGCTGATGTACTTGTGTTTAGGTGGACCGGGGGGAAACATGCTTGTGTGGATCTTACTGGGGTGTCCCCTCTAGTAGGGCTCAGGGACAAGGGGTTTGTTGCGGGATAATCTGCTTTGAAAGTGGAATCGAATAAAGTTGCTAAACACTAGAAGGCTTTTTAGAAAATCAACACGTGTTTACCCCTTTTGCTTTTGATACATTTGGTTTCCTAGCTCTGGTGGTAGTGGAGTTTTTGACTAGAGTTCAACGGGTTGTGCAAAGTAATTTTTCAACCTCTAAGAAACAAAACTTCATTTTTAGTAGGATTGGGTTTGCCATCCAAAAGGGGGTTGTGGCGCAACTTGTTGCTCGTTTGCCTGCCATCTTATTGTACTTGATTTTTATCCTTATATTTAATAGAAAGAAGTGAATCTTAACTTCAACAAAATTGGACAACTTTATGTTTTATTTTCATCCAAAAAAACATTTTGAACCTAAATTTATTTATGAGAAAAAAATAAAAAATAAAAAATACTTAGCTCATAATTTTAGCACATATACTAGTAATAAATTATCGTCAAGTCTCTGGTAAAAATAATAATAATAATAATAATAATAATAAAAAAAAAAAAAAAATTATCGTCAAGTCATTAAATATCCGAAGTCCAAAATATAACGTAGATGGTGAAAGGAGACAAATGAATTACATGGGATTTTAAAAGTCTATTAAAGTGTTCAAATAAAAGCAAAGTAACAAGGACATAGAAAATGCAAATACTTTTAGATGATCACCAAGACTCCAAGAGTTACATAACATAACATCATAGGTCATATTTTTTTCCTGTACAATTATGGTTTTTGACATTTTGACTGACTAAACCATGAAAGTCGAGTTCATCGTCACACAAACTCAAACCGGTAAAGCCTTTTTTCCGAAGAGATTGACGTGACCACTTAAAAAAAGTTATTTAAACCAAGCAAGTTTTGAATGTGAAACCTTTCAAGTCTTAGCACAAACAAAACTAACAAGTGCAAATGTTTCCATGCTCTATAAGAATACCAACTGCAGTGTTACGGTTCGTTATAGATGACCTCACTATTAGTCATGTGGTCCATTACGAACCAATACTACAGTGTTATACTGGGTCAAGTTTGTCTCCTAGCCTTTTGCCCCTATCGGCTTTTTTTCGCGAGTTGGCGGGCAATACTAGAGTGTTCTCTTAGGGTACATAATAAGGCAAGACCAGATAAATCAAGCACAATATAAGTGAAGTCTGATTGATTACCAAACTAAAATCTTAGCAAAAAAAAAAAGATTTGAAGAATTCATTGATTAGCATAGTTAATAGAGATAAGAAATTAAGAAACCCATTGTGTGCAGACAACCTCTTCAATGAAATTATTTTGCTGAAGTCTGAACAAACTATTTTCTTATCATCATCATCGATGCCTAACATAAACATTCCTCATGTGATATATCCCTACCTTTAAACCGACAATGCATGTTACTTTTCACCTAATCACTTATAAACGCTAGCAACTAGACTTGACGATACAGTCATCGATACACTGAAATATTCACGATTCCTGTCGAGTCAAATGTGACCTCAAATCAGCTTACACCCAAAATTTCTCTTGCTCAAGTAGAAATGTTGTCAAGCATACTACCATGCATAAGCATGTAAACGGATGCAGAAAACTTGAGTATATCAAATAATAGTTGCACAAAGATCCAGAGACGCAAATGATATTCAACAAGACAACAAAATAAAGGACGAAACGATTGAAATCAGCAACATGATTATCACGAAAAGGTCATATTCACTTAATAAAAACTGGAAAGGATGAGTCAGGATTGTAATGGTTTTACCAATGACAGTTAAAATGGTTCAAGAATACCTGGCGCATTCAACTGGCGATACAAATATAACTGCAGACGTGTTAATATGCTATAATGTTGCAGGAAGTAGAAGTTCTTAACCGGTTTTGTTTTAAAGTCTAATCCCCATATGCATGTTTCAATCAATTATTGTTTGCGGGGCTGAAATATTTCTATTTCCTATCTAACTTGATATAACTAATATGAACATCAGAGTATCATTATGCCAGTGGTTCTTATGAACATGATGAGATCGTGAAGCCAATGGCAATGAACTTCTATAAGCATGTGATAAGAACTAAATCTGATGATGGTGATCGAGTACATCACTTAACACTCTATTTCCTATCTAACTTGTTTTAAAGCTATTTTTTTGTTACTTCCTTCTCTTTTCTTTCCAACTCGGGAACACAAGATAAAAAAATAATTTCTTATTACTCTCCTCTTTACTTCACTCCTTTTTTCCTCTCCATCTCTTTTCTTTCCGTTTTATACTCGGGAACAGAGTGTTAAGTGATGTACTCGATCACCATCATCGGTTCACGAGAAGTGTATAAAGGTCAATCAAGAATCAGCTAACTATGAGATCCGCATGTACCCTAGTCTCATAGCCAAAGGGGATATGTTCTAAGATGCGGCACAAACACATCCAAAGTAAGAAACACTCAAACGAATACTGTTCAGGAATTTCCTTCACATCCAAGGGCATTGCTATATAGGTCATACAAAAAGGCAATGATTTGTAGTACATAGCAGAAAGAAACACGTCTTCTTACATAAAAAGAGCCATAAAACAAAGCATAATACACAATCACCATCATTTTAAACCGTATTTAACAGAATTACAGAGATAGCGATTTCGACCTACTTACATATATAAATTGGACGATTTGGATTCATTCAAATGAGTCGAACTTAAACTTAACAAAAACCAGAACTGCCTAATTGGGTCAATCAGGCTTCATCCCAGCCTGATATATAGGTTCAACAGCCTGGTTAGCTATGAGTCGGTCAGAATGGATTGATAGTCATACTCATGAGTCCTGTTATGTTGTGAATGTTGATATAACAGCGCAACACTACACTATGGTCATGATCACTGAATCACCTACCATTAGATATACTTGGTCGCAGTTTCATTAACTAGAAAGACTGAAAGAGAATATACATTCATTTGGTCAATCATATATCGCGAAGTCCCAATATTTATTTTCTTTTCTGAATATAACAGAATGTTTGCTATCTTACAATACTCTGTCTTTTCTGAATGGTAAAAAAAGTCAAGTAAAAGGACCATTTTTTAAGTCTTATCTATAATCTGCGTGTTTCTTACATATAACTGAAAATCTAAAAGCATAAAGTGGATTTTGATAATAAACCAGATATCGATAACTGTCAAAGATTGCTTATAATTCAGACAACGTTGGTAACATCACAACCAAGAATATTGAGTGCTCATCTCCACAAAATTGGTAATGTCAAATTTCTGGATTCTTATTTCGTTCTAAATTGATTACCAATTTAAGTCCAATAAAAATGAATAAGAAGCATGCAATCTAATACAAGCTTGGAAACTCTATTATGCTATTACCAGAGCAGCATGCTTCATTTCATCCACACACACACACGAAAGCTGCATATGAAATTGCTCAGCTGGTTCATTTGCTCTCGCTGTCATAAAGATCTGATCTGAACATGTTTGTCAAGAAAAAACTACATGCTGCTTAAACAAGAACACACAAAAACACATGTTTAGATAAGAGCACGCTATGCCTGAGCATATCAACCTGAGAACCAGACCAAGAAACCGACTGAATCGGCCAGAATGGTCCAGTGACATCCCACAATTTGTTCAAAACAGGTCCAAATCCAAGGAAACCGACCGAACCGGAACTGAACGACGGACCATTCGGTCCAGTCTCTGATTCATAGTTTTAGTGTGTTTTGGTCCGGTCCAAAGTGGTCTGGATTTGGGCCTGAGCACACCCCTAATACACACTTGTAAAATATTACATCTAAAGTTGAAGGAATAAGGTCCGACTTGTAATTGAAATGATCAAAAGTTGACAAAGCAAGTTTAAGTACTTGAAAAATCAATATAAGAGCACAAAACTCGAAATGAAAGAAATAAAAAGGATACACCAAGTAAGATCCATGAGCAAATGCCCCAACCAAAACTGCTGTAAACAAGCGATCCCTCAATACTGGTTTGTGCTTCAATGTGAGTCGAACTGAAATCCACAAAAGATTCACAACATGAGCAAACACAAACAGATATGTACATTGAGTCATTGAATTTTGACTCCCTGTCCACTCCCCTTCAAAAAAAAGGTGCTACATTTTGGATTTCGGCAAGTGACAGTAGCCTAATTGCTTCGCATATCACACCATAATATAGGCTTTACAAGTACCATAAACAGAAGTACAGAACACTAAACTCTTTTACTTTGCAACCAAATTCCATCACCATATCAAATTTCAATACTAGGGGGTGTTTGACATGGCATTTTAAGTGACAGCTGACAAGTATGGAATAAGCAGAATCAGACAAACATCTGTAGCATAATAGGGGTGCAAAGGAGAGCATTTGGATGTGTTTTGCTCTCCAAATTTATATAATCAGAGTCACAAAAGATAACAATATTTACTTGTAGAACGATTTATATGTAAGGTGACCCCTAGATACGCACATAATCAGAAAGATTTGTGTAGCAGCTACTCCTAAGCTGATAATTTTGACCACTAAAAACAGATTATCGAAGCAATAATACAATAAATCAATTTTCAAAATGCAAGGCCAAACACACCTTAGTGGCTTAACCTTTCGTAAAGAAAGCCATATTAAGTTAAGCCAGCGTTTTTAGCATTGCTTAATGTGTTTGCATACAACATAAGTAATTTAGATTATTTGGATAGAAACAAACTGCTTATCTAAGGTTAAACACTTTTTTGGCTGATTTTGAAACTTTTCAGCTTATATAAGCTTATTATGACATGATAAGCTTATATGAGCCGAAAAGTTTCAAAATCAGCCAAAAAAATAAGCTTATGCAGGGGGTGTTTGTTTAAGCTTATTTATGGTTTATTAGCTTATATTTTTTCGGCTTATATTTTATTAGGGGGTGTTTTTTGAGCTTATTTGATGGGCTTTTGAGCTCATTGAGATTTTAATAAGCTCCTAAGCTCATTATTAATAACTTACAAGCTTATCCACCTGAGCTTATAAGCCCTATGGCTTATAAGCTCATCAACTTGAGCTTATAAGTTAATAATAATGAGCTTGTGAGCTTATTAAAATCTCAATAAGCTCAAAGGCCCATCAAATAAGCTAAAACAAACACCCCCTAAGCTTATAACACATAATCCGAAAACCAAATAAGCCATAAAAGCCTGCAATATAAGCTTAAAAAAACACCCCATAGGCCCGTAAATTGAACAAAAACATGAATCATGATAGCAAGTTACAATTATTAGATTTGAATTTACATAGAGGTGGAAGGCAAGCGAGCAACAAGCTGCGCAGCTAGCCCTTTTTGAATTGCAAAACCAATTCTCTTAAAAACGACATTTGTGGATCTAGGTGTTACAACATTACTATGCATAACACGTTGAACTCTGTTGAGGAGCTCCACTGCCTCAGGTGCAAGAAAACCAAAAGTATCATGAAATAGTAATTAAAGATGAGAAAAAATGAAAACTGAAAAAAAACTTACAGTCTTATGAAATAGTAATTAAAGATGAGAAAAAATGAAAACGGAAAAAAAAAAAAAAAAAAAAAAAAAAAAAAAAAAAAAAAAAAAAAAAAAAAAAAAAAAAAAAAAAAAAAAAAAAAAAAAAAAAAAAAAAAAAACTTACTGAGAGGAAGAACAGGAGCATAAATTAAGGGAACCAAAAACTTAAAAGGAGCTCCTTTTGACTGTCTCATATAAACTACCTCACTGCATCATCATCAATAACACCATAAATAATTAAAAAATTATTATAAAAATTAGTACTACTTTATTTATCACATATACAAATTGAAAATAACATAAAAAAAATTAAACCAATTTACCCGTCATTAGGATTAGAAGGCGATGATGACATTTCTAACAAATTAATAAATTTGGAAAATTGAATTTAGGGATCGACGATTGTTGCTCCCAAAGTTATCAATTTCTAATTACCGGGTGTTTGGCTACACACTTTTGTCAATTTTGACAGCTTGTTATTTTTCCACGAGTTAATTTTACATAAATTGTCCTTGTTGTTAACACAAAGTTGTATGTTTGGTCCTAAAACGCATTTAATTACACCAATTGTCCCTGTGGTTGTCCAAATTGGGTTGACGGGTCATTTGACAGATTTTCTATCCAATTGGTGACGTAATTGTAATTTCGAATTATAACGTGTAAAATGACGTAAAAGGACATACACACATGGGTGACCAGTAGTTTAGATTTCGTCTCCTAAATGGGTAACTCCCTAGAGGTCTCAGGTTCAAACCTTGGGGAGAAAATTAATCCCCATGTGGCCACGGAGGTTCACCTGCGATGACTTCGGGCTATTCAAAAGGGTAGTCGCCCTGGGATTAGTCGGCTCGCAATGTCGAGTCAGAACCCGGGTTAAAAAAATTAAAAAAAAATAAAAATAAAAATAAAAAACTGATTAAATCAATTTAAGAGTATATATGTAATTTAATAAGCATAACACTAGCAGCAAGATGCTAATGTGTTTTGCTTATGAGTAGTTACACAAAATGCAGACGTCAATTGTTTGTTGTGAAACAACGTTTGCATTTTAAACGCTAGTTACTAGTCGCTAGTTGCTCCAAAACGCTCTAAAATACTTGTTGCTAAACACGACGATATGTAAACCTTCTAAAGCTATATGAAAAGCTCAATAAACTCAAATGCCTTAAATTTATTAGAGGTCTAACATATTAGTCATTTTTTATTTCACGTAAACACGATGTTTTCATACACTCAAATGCTTTAAACACCTTTAAACTGATAAAACCCCGCAGTGGATGGTTTCATGGACTAATTGTAAGTTTTATTTAAAAAAATGTTAAACATAACTTGTGTTTAAGATATCCTAAGATACATAATTTGTCTATAATTTAAGAATAACCACATATTCTTCAATTTAATTATTCGCAACCAATTAAATGTACCGGCCCTTATTACACACTTTTTATTACTAGACAAATATCGTAAAACTAAGTTAGCAAAACTATAAATTTAATTATGTAAGTTTAAAAAATGAGACAGCCAGCCGGTCTTAAACTAATTAAAAAAGATTAAAATAAAAAGATTGGTTATTGGTACAACTCTTAAAATGATAACAATACCCTCTTAATTTTTTTTATTAGTTATTATTCTTTAAAACTTTTATAATTTTATTTTTATTATAAAAATGCGAAACAAAAATTACAGAACAGAAAATACAAAGTTTGACCAGTCAAAAGTGATGAAACACGATAAATACAATACAAAAAATCTTGTCATATTAATAAAGTGAATACGAGTAAAACACAAAGTTTTAACAATAGTAAAAAACAAAATATATACCGGCCCAATTAAATGTACCGGCCCATATTACACGCTTTTTATTACTACACAAATATCGCAAAACTAAGTTAGCAAAACCGTAAATTTAATTATGTAAGTTTAAAAAATGAGATAGTCCGTCATTCTTAAACTAGTTAAAAAAAGATTAAAATAAAAAGATTGGTTATTGGTACAACTCCTAAAATGATAACAATACCCTCTTAATTTTTTTATTATTTATTACTCTTTTATATTTTTATATTTTTTTAATTATAAAAAATTACGAAACAAAAAATACAAAGTTTGACCAGTCAAAAGTGGTGATACACAAAAAATCTTGTCATGTTAATAAAGTGATAAAACAGTCGAAAAAATACGAAACAAGTTTAGCAAGTCAAAAAATAAAAAAAAAAAAAAAAAAAAAAAAAAAAAAAAAAAAAAAAAAAAAAAAAAAAAAAAAAAAAAAAAAAAAAAAAAAAAAAAAAAAAAAAAAAAAAGTTCTAGAAAGTGAGATTAACGGCACAATGACGCTACCCAAACACACACATATACACACTCAGCTTAAATGTAACGCTGAACACCCCCTATATAAACCACCCCACACAATTCACACATTCCCAAACACACACACACACACACAATTCACAATTTCACATCCCCTTCAAAATCAATGGTACGACCCTCATTCATTCTGCATGTTTATTCATCCATTTTAAATTCTGTTATGATGATTGTGTACGGCCGTTAATGTCTGTTATAATTAAACTGTAATTGTTAGGGTTTGTATGCTTATTATGACCGTACGGAATTTATTACTGTTTTGATATGCTGTTAAATTTGAACGGTAATTGTTAGGGTTTGTTTAGTTACTGTGATCGTATGGTCAATAATGCCGTTAATGCATGTGTTTTGATTCGTTGATTTATGCGTGATTTGTTAGGGCTTATAAGCGTATTATGGTAGTATATGGATTAGAGTTAATTACGGTTATACGTTGAATTTACGGCTTATACGCGTATTATGATAGCGAATTTTGGTTTATTGTATTGTGTGTTAGTTTGTTAGTTTTTGATCTGTTTTGATTGCTTTGTTAAATGTTTGTTAAATTATGCGCGAATTTGTAGTGTTTACACCTACGGCTGGTAATGTCGTTAATGCATGTGTTTTGATTTGTTGATTTTATGCGTGATTTGTTAGGGCTTATACGCGTGTTATGATATCATGGCTCTGAGTTAATTACCACTGTTAATGTATATGTTAATTACGGTTTATATGTTTAACGATTGTACGCCTTTAAATATCGTGTTAGTTTTTTTTTATCTGTTTTGATTGTTATTAATTTTTAGTTAAATTCTGTGTGAATTTGAAGTGTTTAGATACATGTTAACATTTTCGGCTGGTAATTATGACGTGCTAATGAATTTGTTTATAAAATACGGAGATTGTTTGGGTTTATAGGCATGTTGTCATCATACATTTGTTAATTTCATTGATGCATGAGTTATGCGGAAAATGTTAGATGTCAGTTTATCGGTTTTTGACATGTTTTAAGTGCTAATGAATTCGTTATTTTATGTGGTAGTTAAGGTTTATCATGTTGTAGGGTTTCTTTTATGTATGTTATCCGATTGGTTTTGTGAGTATATGTGTTACCGGTACTGAATTCGTTGATGAGTTTGGAAGTTGATACATTTTAACTAGTTTTGAATATCCATGACCTTGTTATAAGTTTTCGTCTCTGTACTTACTACCACATCGCGTTTGATCATGATTGCGTTTGTTTTTCTCATTAATATGCGTATTAATTTATTGGTTTAGGATACGTTTTACTGGTTTTAAATTCGTTGATAAATCTGTAAATGGTTCGGATTTATTAAGTTTCTGGTATTTACTAACTTGTTTTAGATTTTCCATATATTTTCTATATTAATGGTTCGGATTTATAGGTTTCGTGACCTGTTTTAATGCTAATATATTTGCATTGAAGTGTTAGATAATGGTAGAGTTTATCATGGGATTCGCACTCATTTATAATGATAATGATTATGACTAAAGACTAACTAGTGATTGTGTTTGATGTTTGCAGGCTCTACCAAATCAACAAACTGTGGACTACCCAAGCTTTAAGCTTGTCATCGTAGGCGATGGTGGAACTGGTATGGCATTAATTGTTACACTTATTTAACGTTATGTGTTGTGTGTGTATATGTTTTGGTAGTGCATGCATGGATATAACTGCATCCAAATATATGGTTTTGTTGGCGATAATTTGCTGCAATACATTTTATATAGCCTTGTAGGGACTTAGCTTTGTTTAGCTGTTATGTTCACTGTTCAGCGCTCACGCTGAGTAGTATGTATGTAGTGATAGTGACATGGTTTTTTCAACTTGTATATCTTGCTTTGTGTGTTTAATGCCAGCTGTTTTAACTCACATTGAGCTATTATTTTCATTGTTATTAGTAATTTTTTGCACTTGCATACTAGAGTCTTCGATTTACTAATTTGTACCAATTTGTATTATGCAGGAAAGACCACCTTTGTGAAGAGGCATCTCACTGGGGAATTTGAGAAGAAGTATGAACGTAAGTTGTTCCTATATCCATATTTAGTAACATATATGGATATTTATAACACTATATGCTCTGCACTGCTATTGTTTTTGCATGTCTAATGTTTACTGTATTTGAAACAGCCACCATTGGAGTGGAAGTTCATCCACTGGATTTCCATACAAACTACGGAAAGATTCGTTTCTATTGCTGGGATACCGCAGGACAGGAGAAGTTTGGTGGCCTTCGTGATGGTTACTAGTAAGTTGCTTAAGCCCTAATTATGCTCAGCTGTTATACTATACAGCTGTATTAGGCGTCTACAACGAGTTAAAACTAGTGTCCATAACTGAATATGTCACTTTAGAGGTCCATTTGTTTTTTGTATCTTTAAGGTACTATGATATCAATCGTTCAGTAACGGGTGATTGATATTATCTTGAATGCATTTTAATTCCCTGCTTATGCTAACACCAATATTTAGAACAAAACTTTCCATCTCTTTCTTTTACAGCTCTATTTTTTTGAAAATCCCGATTTTTTTACATTATAAACCAGAAATACACATTTTGCATACTGTTCTTGTAACAAGCAGGACACAACTTTTTTAAAGAAAGTAAAGTTGCTAAATAAACAGAGCATTGCATTTCGCACTGCTTATCAAAATCTCTTCCATATTGGTCTATATTTTATGCACATGAACAAGTTAAACGCGGTTCTATCTCTCGTTTTTCTTTTTCACTTCGAATATCTCTACATCTCTTATTAAGCCCATTTATCTGCTTTCAAAATCATGTTCTTGTACTAACGAAATGGTCATTTATGATTGCAGCATCCACGGTCAATGTGCTATCATAATGTTTGATGTCACCGCAAGGTTGACTTACAAGAACGTACCTACATGGCATCGTGATCTCTGCAGGTATGCTAATTTCCATAATTCCTAGGATTAAGTAATATGCATCATCATTTGGGAAGGCACTAACTGATATGTATCGTCTGAAATCAGGGTCTGTGAAAATATCCCGATTGTTCTTTGTGGAAACAAGGTTGACGTGAAGAACAGGCAAGTTAAAGCCAAGCAGGTTACATTCCACAGGAAGAAGAACCTTCAGTACTATGAGATCTCTGCAAAAAGCAACTACAACTTCGAAAAGCCGTTCTTGTACCTTGCTAGGAAGCTTGCTGGGTAGTTACAAATACTCTCGTTTTCATTGAAATACAACCTTATTTGACTTGTTATCTCATAATTGGTTGAAGCTGTCTTTACTGACACGGTTCTCGTTATTGCAGGAATCCTAACATTCAGTTTGTGGAGTCCCCTGCTCTTCGTCCGCCTGAGGTTGTGATTGACATGGAAGCTCAAAAGAAGTAAGTTTTCTCATTACTACACATTATTTCCTTTTAGCATTAGGTGATTCACCAGTTAAATAATTATGGATCTGTCAATGGGAAATAAGACGGTATTGGCTGATAAAGACTTGGTTTTGATATTTAAAGGTGTCTGGGTGGGATTTAAAGCTGATGCGTGCGATTTAAAGTTGCAGTAAATCAGTTTTGCTTTTTAGTCAAACTAATCATTTTGATAGCAATTAGATATGAACTTGGAACTAATGACCGAGATTATAATATATAATCACCTAAAATTGATCTTTTGAAAATGCACAATTACTTTATTTTCAGCTGCAACGTATCACTTGATGTTTATGCTAGTAAATCTCTAATGACTGTTATCATATTTTGTTAAATTGCAGACATGAACAAGAGCTTGTGGATGCTGCTAACCAACCATTGCCTGATGACGATGATGATTTCATGTAAAGATATGTATGGCTTAGAGTTGGCGATCTTGTTTCTTGCTACATTTAGTTAAAAGATTTACTGATTTAGGGATATTGTATCTCCCAAAGTTTCTGTTATCGCTCTCAGATCTATGTTTCTTACTTGGTTTTTGGGTTTCACTTATTGGTTAGATTTGCGTTTTATGTCTTGGTAATGATATGGCTAGAATTTGACAGAATTTGACAGAATGATATGCTTTAGAAGTTGGAACACATACATATCAGAAATGTATATCGTTGAGTTGGTATCTTGAGGCATTTGTCGCTGTTTATTGCTTAAAAATGATTTCTTTTAGAGGCCATGAGGTTTATCATTTATGCATAGCAAACTATATAATGATACAATTAGAAATAAACAGTGAAATTTTTATCTGTCCTGAAAGTGTGATGAAATCTTGAAGTTTTTGTCATTTTATCTGGTTGCTTAAACCATTGCAATTCAGATGAAAAATAAATTATGAACGGTTGACGTTCCAAACTTTCAATCCGACACATCTGACATTTATTCTGCGCGACTAGAAACGATTTGTACCGAACTTCGTATGTCGTTGGCGCAATTTTGTACCTTCTTATTTCCACTTTCAACTTCTCTGTAAAAGAAAATTGAACAGAAGGCCCATGGCAAAACTGTGTTTAGTTAGAGGAAGCATTTCCTAGTTTTCCACCTCTTAATTTGTAGAAATTTGGAGGGGAGTTTTATTTCTGATTTTCTGCAAAAGAGTTACAAAATTTGTACAGGTGTGTATTTTCCGTTTTACTTGTTATGTATAAAATATTTTGTCGATGTTTTCTTTTAGCTAAACATATCCTAAAGTTGTCATATCCTCTACGAAGTCAATACTTTTGAAAGAAATAGCGGATCATTTGACTCATTTCACTTGCCACAATTGTTTTTTTCCCCCTACTCTTGTATCATTCAAATAACATAAGTTCTTACTTCTTAATGTTTCTTTATAAAAAATAAAACAAGTTATCTTTTGACGAGCGAGAAAGTAAGCATCCAATAGCATAGTTGCATTTTTTCGCATTTTTTACGATCTTCACAATAACAAAATCTAAAAGTAATGGTTAATTTGTAACTTAATCACATTTTATTTTTGTGTACTAAGAAAATGTAATCCCTATGCCAATATATATGTACGGATGTACCAAAAAGAGAAGAGAAGAGAAAGAAAGAAAGGGGAAAAAAAATGTCAAACACCTATCATTACACTATCACTTTACATTTCTGATACTCTATCTTTCTCAAATTAACTCTTTCACGACAAAACCCACATTGTTAGGGGGAAAAAAAGCATAATCACTACCAGGTTTTTTTTTTTTTTTTTTTTTTTTAACTCTATAGTCAATGAGGACTAACGATGCAAATATTTTAACTCAATGAGGACTAACGATGCAAATATTTTAACTCTATAGTCAATGAGGACTAACGATGCAAATATTTTAACTCAATGAGGACTAACGAAGCAAATATTTTAACTCTATAGTCAATGAGGACTAACGATGCAAATATTTTAACTCAATTAGGACTAACGATGCAGACAATAGGGTGATTAAGAAAGTTTATGCATACAATAGTATGATTAAGAAAGTTATGCATACAATAGGGGGAAAAAAATTCATAGCATACAATAGTAAAAAGTGGCAAGTTCGATGTATTTTTAGACAATTTTCCCTTAGTTAAACTTTTCATTTTAATTCCACTTTTGTTGTCTATGTTACCAAACGTTGTGCTTATGCAGAGTAAATTTAAATGTAGTTTAAACGTCACTGTTTGCAACTCCTTTAACTTCTTATTTTCTGTACCATTAAGGCATTGCTCCGATGATATCATTCTCTAACAATAAATGTTCAGTTGACCGATCAAGGAGGGCCTTTGAAGAAACAGGCCATGGATTCAATTCCAACTCACGGTTAAAAGGTCACGGGTTGTAATTTAATTATTATAAAATGTGACGTCATTATTATAATTATTACTATCGAAGACAAATACATTTAAACCCTCGCACACTCCTTCAAAAATCAAAACAATCCCATTCCGAGTTGTAACATAAATCAATCATTGACAAAGTCAAGTTTTTGATTTCTTTTTTTAACAAAGTCAAGTAAATTTAAGGATCCGATTGCATTATGTACACGTCCATAAATAAAAAGATATGTATGCAGTTATGACAAACGTCAAATTCGCGCTATCAAACAAAAACACAGCCTTAAAGTAAAGCTAACACCTCATATATATATAAACCACAAGGAAAATCAACGGAAGTATACATATTATCATCATGGTACGTACGTTTGTTATTTTCACTAATGTTCATTATCATTTTTTTATGTATATTTTCATTCATGAAGGCGCCAAATCCGTGAGAAATCTGTCAAAAACGGATGTTTTCAACAGATTTTTCAAGGATTTGGCCTTATGAAAACTCAAGTTTAATTTTTTAGTAGCGATTGTAACTGTTAGGTTTATAAAGGTTTTGATATTTGCATGTGTGATGTTTTTAGGAACTAAAAAACCAAGAGACGCTTGATTATCCATGTTTTAAGCTCCTGATCGTTGGCGATGGAGGAACTGGTATGTCGTTAATATGTTAAGTTATGTGTTCTTAATTATGTCTTATGATTCTATATATGTGTTGCTATATATGTATGCCTCCACTTCAATTCCTTGTGCATCGTGTAGGCAAGACTACTTTTGTTAAGAGAAATCTCACCGGTGGATTTGAGAAGAAGTGTGAACGTATGTTCTTGTTATGCCATCCGTTACAATTTCATTTTATTTTTACGTGATCTACATATACTTATTGTTTTTGCTCATTTGAAATCGGTCACTTGCAAACAGCCACCAATGGAGTAGAAGTTCACCCATTGGACTTCTACACAAGCTGCGGGAAAATTCGTTTCAATTGCTGGGATACCTCAGGACAAGAGAAGTTTGCTAGTCTACGAGATGGTTACTAGTACGTGACTTCACCTTATGTAGTAAAAGTAAACAATGGCTTTTTTTCATATTTGTTCACCTTATTATGATTATGATTAGTAATTTAGTATATATAGTAGGAATGCGAGTGTTTGGGTTTCTATCATTGAATAACAAGCCATACAGTTTTAATCCATTTTAATCATTTTATCTTGATATGGTCACTTATTTTAAAAACAATACCCTTAGCTAGAATGAACGATACGTGCAATGAGCTAGGTGATACATTTTATGTGTATTACGGTCATCATTAGAAAAAGACCGATCAAAACAGAACATTTATGAAACAAAAGGAAAATGCATTCTATTGTATGGCATAAACGGCGATTGTATCAAGTCTTTGAAATTAAAAGTATGTGTTCGTTATCTATCATTGCAGCGTCAATGGTCAGTGTGCAATAATAATGTTTGACTTTACATCAAGGGCGAGCTACAAAAACGTCCCTACGTGGTATAATGATATACGCAGGTTGGTTTACTTCCATTGATCAAATTGTATTCTACACATGAGAATGAACTTATTACTGATCTTTATTCTATTTGATTTAGGATTTGTGAAGATATCCCGATTGTTCTTTGTGGAAACAAGGCTGATGTGAAGAACAGGCAAGTTAAATCCAGGCAGGTTAGATTTCACAGGAAGAAGAGTTTGCAGTACTATGAGATCTCTTCAAGAAGCAACTACAACTTCGAAAAGCCGTTCTTGTACCTTGCTAGGAAGCTTGTTGGGTAAGAATATATAAGAATAATATCCAAGTGTCACTTTTAAGTCTTAGTAGAGGCAGGGGGATGTTTGGCATTGCTTATCTTTTCAGCTTATCACATAAATTTACGTCTCGTTTTGCAAGGGATGATGGCCTTCGTTTTGTGGAGTCACCCGCCAAAAAGCTAGGACCGAATACGTAAGGATCGAATTGTTCTTAGATCTAAATTTTTTATGCTTTTTTATCAATTTAGATTAATGTTTGATATGATAGTGATTAACTTATCGAATTGCGTTTGGTTGACTGCAGGTGTTGTATGTGTGGAGCAGATCGAGGGCTTCCAGCATATTCTCTCGAACCATTGCCTTACGACGGTGATGATTTTCTTGAGTCCTGACTTCAAGAAAAGAATGGCACTGTCTAATAATGGTTTCCATATTCCATAGTTTATGCTCACCATTGTATCGATGTTTCTTAATTACTTGCTTTTTGGGTCGTTCATATCACGTATGGTTTCTTTTTCGTCTTGATAGAATTTGAGAAAATGTGGCATAAGAACGCATAGCAAATTTTCCTTGGAGCATATCACAATATTCTTGTTTTTACGCTTATTTTTATAAGACATGTTTCGCGCGCAAGCTTAGTTTTGTTTGGTTGACAAAACTAAAAAAGATGTAAATAACTAAATATTGCTATAGCAAATGCTATAAATATTACTATAGCAAATGCTTCTGTACATGTTTACAAAAATTCANTAACAAGCCATACAGTTTTAATCCATTTTAATCATTTTATCTTTATATGGTCACTTATTTTGAAAACAATACCCTTAGCTAGAATGAACGATACGTGCAATGAGCTAGGTGATACATTTTATGTGTATTACGGTCATCATTAGAAAAAGACCGATCAAAACAGAACATTTATGAAACAAAAGGAAAATGCATTCTATTGTATGGCATAAACGGCGATTGTATCAAGTCTTTGAAATTAAAAGTATGTGTTCGTTATCTATCATTGCAGCGTCAATGGTCAGTGTGCAATAATAATGTTTGACGTTACATCAAGGGCGAGCTACAAAAACGTCCCTACGTGGTATAATGATATACGCAGGTTGGTTTACTTCCATTGATCAAATTGTATTCTACACATGAGAATGAACTTATACTTACTGATCTTTATTCTATTTGATTTAGGATTTGTGAAGATATCCCGATTGTTCTCTGTGGAAACAAGGCTGATGTGAAGAACAGGCAAGTTAAATCCAGGCAGGTTAGATTTCACAGGAAGAAGAGTTTGCAGTACTATGAGATCTCTTCAAGAAGCAACTACAACTTCGAAAAGCCGTTCTTGTACCTTGCTAGGAAGCTTGTTGGGTAAGAATATATAAGAATAATCTCCAAGTGTCACTTGTAAGTCTTAGTAGAGGCAGGGGGATGTTTGGCATTGCTTATCTTTTCAGCTTATCACATAAATTTACGTCTCGTTTTGCAAGGGATGATGGCCTTCGTTTTGTGGAGTCACCCTCCAAAAAGCTAGGACCGAATACGTAAGGATCGAATTGTTCTTAGATCTAAATTTTTGATGCTTTTTTATCAATTTAGATTAATGTTTGATATGATAGTGATTAACTTATCGAATTGTGTTTGGTTGACTGCAGGTGTTGTATGTGTGGAGCAGATCGAGGGCTTCCAGCATATTCTCTCGAACCATTGCCTTACGACGGTGATGATTTTCTTGAGTCCTGACTTCAAGAAAAGAATGGCACTGTCTAATAATGGTTTCCATATTCCATAGTTTATGCTCACCATTGTATCGATGTTTCTTAATTACTTGCTTTTTGGGTCGTTCATATCACCTATGGTTTCTTTTTCGTCTTGATAGAATTTGAGAAAATGTGGCATAAGAACGCATAGCAAATTTTCCTTGGAGCATATCACAATATTCTTGTTTTTACGCTTATTTTTATAAGACATGTTTCGCGCGCAAGCTTAGTTTTGTTTGGTTGACAAAACTAAAAAAGATGTAAATAACTAAATATTGCTATAGCAAATGCTATAAATATTACTATAGCAAATGCTTCTGTACATGTTTAAAAAAATTCAATATAAATATAATTAAATAAATGTTTATATTGAACAATCATATGTAAATTGTTCAAACTCCCCACACTATTCGAGCTAGTAAAAAGAAAGTAACGTAAAGTAACTCCCATTATCGTCTTCCACGGGTTATGGGTCCCAATACCGTCTTCCACGGTGTATGGGGGAGGTTGAGACGTAGACATTTTTGGATAGTCGCAGGGATGGAGCCAGAAACAAATATGACTGGGTGCACAATCTATTTTTAACCGTAATATAATAGAGTTAAAAAGTGGATTAATATGAAGATTTTTAATTTGTAAGTATACCAACTAAATAATATTAGAGACACATTTTGATGCACCGGGTGCATTTAAGATACATTTAGCAAAAATCGATGATTTTTTGAAAATCTATATCGAAAAAATCCATAGGGTGCACATGCACCCGCGGGCACCCCCTAGCTCCGTCCCTGGACAGTCGTTTAAGTAATTTTTAACTTGCAGAACAGAAGTTCCTCATCTTTAAAATCCAGCATACGTAGTGACGTTTACATTTCTTGATATGAAATAATGACTTAAAAGATTCCGCCTTGTCGTAGATAGGGATGTTATGTCTTAGGCTTAGTAGCTGTGTAGCTTATATTTATGCTAAAAAAATCTCATACTCTTCCAAACCAACAGAAGTAGCTTTCATTGACAAACACATTTTTGATAATTCAATCAACAACACACAGAGATAGTATGAAAACTCATAGTCTCTTACTTTGAGCATGCTTAAGATCAGGAAATGTGGAAATTTAAAAACTTGTATGTATGAATGGGTCCTTTTGTTATATTTAGCACTTTAGCTGTATCTCAAACTGTCAAATAGGTAGAATGGGTCAAACGGGTACAAAATCGCCGAGAGGTGTAACTTGAAGGAACTTATCAAAAGCAACGATAGTTTAAAACCAAACAGCTCAGATCAAGTACGATAGTTAGAAAAGATATGCTTTGATGCGGTTGTTCAAACAACGTTCTGGATCATTTGGAGGTACCGAAACAGGTTGTGCTTTTGTTGGGTTCCTTCAGTACCCAAGTCTCACTGAACTGAATTTGAACACAAACTACGCTAAGTGTTGGATAACCTTGAACACTTCAGGTCACTGAGTGAATAGTCATTCAGTGAGTCACCTTCAGGATACTAAGGACGAGTCTAAGAAGAAAGTCTCTCCACTCAATGAGGCGGTCAATCAGTGAGTGGCACCCCAGTCAAAGAAGAAGGTGATGGGTTCAGTGAGTGATGACAATATCTCACTGAACCCCAAGACTCCTCAACAACTAAAG
>LBNU01031664.1:17286-76016 GCA_014162995.1 Artemisia annua | reverse complement strand
TGACGTCGTCACGCCGCCTTGTTCCAGATCTGACGGCCTTCCCTGACGCCGTCACCAAAATAGGCTAAAAACTCTCTGGCCCGTCATGAGTAACTTCCAATTCTTCACTTCAGTTGTTCCTGACGTCGTCACGTTGAAGCTCGTGACGCCGTCACCTTCTATGCACTTTAGGGTCTTTTGAGATTTTGTTGTTTTCCGCACTTTTTCACTCCGAAAACGCCCGAAAATGCTTCTTTTGTGATTTTCTCCTCAAAAGTACCTAAAATGAGAAAAGAAACGACTTTGGGTGAAATCCAATCCAATAATATACGAATTAGGACTCAAAATGACCCCTAAAAACGTAACATTTTTCGTCTCATCATGAGTACATTCACAGATCCCACTAATGTAGCTAACTGACTTGCTAAGCTTTCAACTGTATGGACTTCATTGTTGGAACTTTCTTGACGAGTTCCACCATTCAACACTGATCTAGTGTCAACCATTTTCTCTCTCTGTTCTCAACCACCACTGATTCAGTCACACCAGGACAATAAACCACCACACAGATCCTAACTAACGTATTTGAGATTGGGAAATGGAACAAAATAATCAAGAACGTATTTGAGATTGGACAAATGGTCTAGTTTGACCGGAATTTATGTATGTGTGATGGGTGATCAAAAGATCAAGATCTTCAATCGGTGTAACTGAATGCTAACGAGAATAACTGAATTCTTAACAGAATTCAGCCATTAATGGTGGTCAAGGATCGCTCTGATACCAATTGTAACACACGTTTAGAAATCACTCAAGAAATGAAAACGTGATCAACAATGGCAACAAACACATTAGGATTCTAATGAACAAGAAATAGAACCGAAATGGATTTGTTATTGATAAGATGTATTGTACAATGATTACCAGAAATGAGAGAGAGAGAGAGAACTTTTACAAAATCAAGAATATGAGTTATGATTCCAGTGAAAGTTAAGTAGGAGTAGTTTTGGGTTAAACAGAATTTGGCGCCAAACTTGTAGAAGTTTGAAAGTTGACAATTCCAGTCCTTGGCTTGTGTTTGCATTTTGGCTTATAACATTAACTTTGACAAGTTACCCTTCCCGTCCTATCATAAACATTTTAAACCCTAATCACACATAAACACTTTATTTTTATAAAAATTAGCTCTAAACTAATCAATTCTAAAACAATATTATTGATAGACAAAAAAAATTATGATATACCTTGGAGATCCACGTGGTTAAGTTATCAATCGGACGGTTAAGATTTGATCTGAAATAAATGTTCTGATTTTATTTTATTTACAGGGAATTCGATTGGTTTGTGTGTTTATTTGTTCTATAACTTTGAAGGAAGTGTCAAGTTGTAATCGTGTCCGTTGAATGTGATCGAGGGTTGTAATGGATGACACGTCATTATGAACGTTTTCGTCACTTTTATTTGTCATGGACAAGACTATCTACTAATATCTACTGTATTTTCTTGTTTTGACTGGTCTCATTATCACGATAAGCTGTTGCTATTTTTAGACATATGATGATAACTTGATAACAACATATTGTTATGATTCACATCGGGCAACTATGGGATTGGTTGATGGTTTATAAAGTCTAGGTCCCTCCTCTTACAAGCTAGCTTTTGAGTGAGTTCTACACTTGGACTTATGAACATCGATACGAGCCTAGTATGAGATAGGTCCGTATCACATATATTTTCCTTTTAAGAGAATGGTTATGAAGAGCTATATGTTACAGCTCCTCCACTATGGTCATAAAACAAACGATATGTAGTCGGTTTTGTTTTTTTGGTAACCTGGTTTTCTACCTTTTTAGCCGACTAATTCACGGAGTTTGAATGTAATCGGTTTTGTTGTTGACAAGAGCTAGCAGAGATCATTGCCACTAGAAATCAGATACATCTCAATGAATATATGTTTTGCAATTCCTTATTAGATTTTCTTTTTTTCTTTTTATTTACTTTCGGAATATTTAAATAACGATTTAAATATCAAACTACCTAGTATTAAAAAAAATTAATAATAAATAAAAAAAGTAACGATTTTATATTTACAACTGATATGAGATGGGTGTGATACTGCATGCTTCTGTTAAAACAGCTTAACTAAATATAGAAGCAGCCTGAAAACATATGAAAGACAAGTATCATAATAACAAAAAAAATATATCGTCTTAACAGAACTGTTAAAGAGCTGCAGAATGTGCTAGTACAGTACGTGCACAAACTAGAATGGTTCTTATATTTTTATAAAAGCATCAAATTAAGACACATGACAATATTCCACAATAAACCATCCTTTAATTCCTCTTCAATTGATTTGTCCATACCTTGTAAATGCCCAACTCGGAACGCAGTTTGATATTTCTTTATAATTGATCTTCACGCCCACTCTTTGTGATTGAAATTGTTTGATCCCAGTAGTCGTGACTTGCCCATATTTTCTCCTAATGCATATCATTGATAGGCGTTTGCAGCCACAACCCAAAGCTAGTAATCCTATATCACAAAGATTTTTACATTCGTACACATGAAGTCTCTCCAAATTTTTACAATACCATCCAATCGACTCCCAACCAGCAATCCCTACTTTGTTACAACGCGACAAGTTCCACTCTTGCAGCAAAGGACACCCTTTTGAAATTACCATTATAGCATTATCATCAACAAAGTCGTCCATCTGCATAATAAGTATTTTAAGATTTGCCGCAAATCCTAAACCAATCAACTTGAGTCCGGGTCCCCAATTAAAGAGCTTATGATCAAGAAAAGAAAGATTTAGATATTCGAGACCACCTCCGCTTAAAATTCTACCAACAGCCGTCGAATCAAACTTACATTGTTCAGCTTCAAAGCAAGCCAATGTTGAAGAAAACCCTTCAAAGCTTTCACCAACAATTTCATCACAACCAGATATGTTAAGTGCTCTAAGTTGACTACAATTTTCATTGAGAGACCGAATCCCACGGTCAGTTATCCTTAAGCACCCAGAAATATTCACTTCTTTCAAATATTTACAAGATTTTATTAGAATTTCCAGTCCACTATCCCTAATAGTACACCTAGAAAGGCTGATAATGGACAACAACGGACAACAAGAAGCAACTGATGTAAGTCCTACGTTGGTGAAATGAAAACATTGATCAAGATAAAGAGACCGCAAGTTAGAGCAATATATTAGCAATGCGGTTAAACGTGAATCTGAGACCTTAAGGCAAGTGCCCAAAGACAATGACTCTAATTGCTTAAAACGGTTAAGAAGTGTTTCAATGTTAAGGGAATCATGTAAATTTGAGAAATGTGAGTGATGGCATGACTGGCATCCAAGTTTCAAGCATTTCCGACTTAGATTTTGAATATCAAGAAAACTGTGACATGTTAGGCCAAAAGATTCTTGATCATGCTTTGAATCTAGTCTTTCAAAGATCAAATGCAAAGAGTTTCTAGGAAGGTGTGTAAGACTGATACAAGAGTACTGGTGATTTTTAGAACCCTCACATTCTTGATCTTCCTTTGTCTCATCCGTCAGCAAACCAGCAGCACGACTACTAGAAGCCTTTGGAACGGACCCATGAGTTGCCACAGGCTCCTCAACGCATACAAGTAGGTGTTCTTCCATCTACAAAAGCACACATTGATCAACAACAATTGTATCCAACCAACTTCCACAGCTACATGCAATCGCAATGAACTATTGTAATTGACCAAAATATTTAGCTGGTCCGTTTTGACCCGAACTTCAAACTTGACCCGTCACCCATATCTGCCCGACCTGCCCATTTTGCCGCATAAGTTGCTTTAAAAAATGTACTTCCGTGAATGGTGTTTGAATTTGCTTATTTTGTAAAAAGGCAAAATACTGGAAAAAAACAATTTTTCGTCGAAATTTTCTAATCAAATTCACCACCGCCACCTCAGCCCATCCCGACATTAGCTTTCACTCCTTTACCAAATCCTTCAACAGATAGAGACGCGGTGACTACCAAATCAACCAAACAAACATACTCTACTTAGGGGGTGTTTATTTAAGCTTATTTGTGTGCTTATGAGCTTATGTGATTTCGACTTGGGGGTGTTTGTTTCGGCTTATATAACAGGCTTATGGCTTATTAGATTTTCGGCTTATGTTTCATAAGCTCACATTTATAGCTTTTGAAACTTTTCGGCTTATATAAGCTTATATAAGCCGAAACAAACACCCCCTTATATTTCATAAGCCCGAATTTTCTGGATTGTACGGGCTTATATAGGTTCATTATAACATAATAAGCTTATATAAGCCCATAAATCTCAAAATAAGTGGTAAAATTTAGGCTTATGATGTATAAGCCGAAATCAAATAAGCCCATAAGCCAACAAACAATCTTAAACACAAACATACCCCGAAATACACCTTCACACAAACACAAATTAAAAATAAAAAAAATCGATCAAGCAGGTGATTAATTTGTAAAAAGGTTTTTTAGTTATGGGTTTTGCTAAAAAAAAATAAGCAAACCCAAACAGCCCCTAACATTCCAATAAACACAAAAATGGTCATTAAGAATACAGTTGATAAAAAAGCACAATTTAGATACATATGAAACATTAATAGTTACTGAATCAAAGCAGTTATGAAACATTAATATATGTGATGGTCAAAATTAGATTAGAAAAATAGCGTTAATGAAGAATTACCTGTGCAGAAGTGATATCAGAGTGTTTCAACAGAGGGTTTTGTTTAGTGGTGTTTGTACGTTTATTTGATAGCCTCTTAATGGGCCTGACGCCGCTGATTCGGTAAGTGACATGCAAAATGAAAATGATTCAACAAGAGATGTATCATAGCAGAGGTGTCCACTTATAATATTTTATTAGGAGGGTACCCGCGCGATGCGGTGACAGGTACCCTGCAACTATATTTTATGGCGAGCAAATATTGTTCGATTACATTTTTTTATTTTTTATAACAATTACCATACAAATGAATAATAATTTAAATTAAAATAAATTTAAGCAATAATAGTTATATATCATTTTTTAGCATTTTCTAGTAAGATTAGCTCTAGATATGTTATACAATAAATTTGTTTTTTAATATTATGTTTTATTTGACCAAAGTGTTCACGTTTCACAAAAATATTTAAAAAGCTTATACACACGATACAAACACAAGAAAATAATGAACCAAATAAACTAACCACATATTAAAAAAGACTTGTACAATAAAAATGCATCAGCTTATTACGTTTTCAAATAAATCTAAAAAAAATAACATTATAAATATATTATCAATAATCACGCAACAAATCATTACTTTTTGCGTGAAAATAAATAGCTCAAATCATTAATGCATCATCTTCTATTAGTTGATCAATATCACTCTTTGTAACCTTTCGAAACCCACTATTAACCAAAAAAAAATCGGTTATTGCACATCAATCCCATTTCACAGCCCATATTAGTCCAAATTTTCGGATTGTATAGTCCAACTATAATCCAACAAGTTATAAAGCCCATCACTTGATGAAGTCATAATTTTTTTAGAGTTATATAAATACCTCCATAGCCCTAATCCACCAGCTTATTTCATTCACAGTCAAAATAAGTCCCTATANATCTATGTTCTATCCCATCTCACTTCAAAAAACTGAAACACATGTCACACTTCTCCACATACACGCAAGTATAAAACCACACATATTCATCTTTATTAACGTATGACCTTCATCGATCTTGTGGTTGCAGTGGCGGCGACTCGGTCAGCGCAGGGGCGACCGGTCCGGTCAACCGACCACTGTGCCGAGCCTAATGACTTTATTTTTAAGTACTTGGCTTAGTAGCTTGATTAGCTTGTATATTATGGTTAAATGATTGTATATTTTGGTAAGGGGTGAATTAATTAGTGTATTAATTATATGTGTTGAATAGATTGTTGACCTTAAAATCATTGTGCTTTACATACTTGTGTTTTGTGTTTTAAATGATTGTAATAGTGGGTGTAGGGGTATTTTTAATGCTATTTAATGTATAATTGTAAGGATTTTGGTCTGAATTTCGTTCTGTGCTAATTTTTGTTGTACACCATGCTTTGGTTGTTGTAATTATGAAAATTGCTTGCTTTAAAGTGTTGTAAATCATGCATCATTTTTTGTACATCTGAATTTTTTGAAGAGAGAATCCTTCCTCCATTATAAGTAGTATAGATATAGATTCTTTACTAGCTACGTACCCGCGAATGTATTTTTGAGAATCGTTATATGAAAAATTATTACGATAAATATAACAACAAAATAAGTATTATTACACAAACATGTAATAATATGATGCTTGCGCAATACAACGACGAAATCAAATAGTCTAAGAGTAAGACCACATGATGATTGTTTAATTTCATTAACAGTTTGCATACTTTATGACATCGAAAACATCATGCAATTATAGTAAACGTAATTCAAATATAAGGTAAGTATCATTTATCATACAAAATAACAAATTATTACAAAAATTACAAATATCATTTATTATTCAATTAATTAAATTAAAACATGTTTGTATATCTGTTATGGGTCAAAACAAGAAGTTGCAAAAAATGGGTCTATTTTAAATGCAAATGATTTCATTTTAGACTAATATCCATCTTAAAAGGGTCTGCAGGTAATGAGTCTTTTTCAAGGTAGAAAATAGTCTATTTTAGACTAAGCTTGTGTCTGTTTTTTAAAATGATGCTCTTAACAGCCTCTGAATCTGAACCGTTCGAACGCGGTCAGACATTTTGGCCGTTCAGACCGTTTTTTTTTTTTTTTTTTTTTTCCGTTCAGACCCTTTTAAGATGGGTATTAGACTTGAGAGGGGTGTATTAATGCCTCTTGTTGACAGAAAAATAACAAAAAAAATAAAATCAGTACGAGCAAGCAAATGTGCGGTTCACGTTCAGATGCGGTCAGATTCAGACATTTACGCCTCAGATTCAGATTCAGATGTGCGGTTCAGATTCAGATTCAAAGCCTCTTATATTTAAAAATAAATAAATAAAAATACAAGTTCGAGCGTTTCAAAGAGGTTAACATAATAATAGTAAAAAAAACAATACAACTTCGAGCGTTTCAAAGAGATTAAACAATTTTGTCATTTTAAGCAAGAGAGAGAGAGAGAGGAAAAAATAAATAAATAAATAAAAAGGTGTAAATTTATCATTGAACAAAATACCTATTGCTAATGAGAAAGAGGTTAAACAATTTTACACCCGTCTCCAAAAATTGGATTTGGGATTTACCAAAACCAAATATAAACCAAAATCCTCACAACTAAGAAAAACAAGTCACTATCAACAAAGAAGTAAACCAAATAGGAGCCATATTCAACGGTTTGTCTATCTGCTACAAACCTACTTTTTGCTTTGAAAAAAAGGGGAAAAGGTTTAAACTGAACTTTAAAACATTATAACTTTACTTTTTCGTTAATTTGAGCTTATATTTTGTTATCATAATAATGGGAGCTATATCCTTGCAAACTTACCCGAGATTCAAAGTAGCACCTTTGAAATCCCAAACGTCGTTGGGGATGATGTTGCACGGATTTATGTTAGAACGCTAAACGACTCTCCTCAACCGTTAAGTTTATATTTTGAAAGAACTTTTATAAAAAAAAAAAAAAAATAGGTATACACTAGATGCCATATGTTAGATGTTACCCCAAATATTAGTATTTACACTGTGTCCGCCCCAAACGTTAACACACATGTGTGTGAGATAATAACTTTTAGCTCCTTGTACGTTTATGGCAGCGGGCTAATTAATATCTCACCTCATAACGTTTCTAATTTGATAGTTAGAATCCAAAATTCGACTACAAATGTGTTTTAAGCTTCGGTCCGTGTGAGCATTGTACTGTTTATAGTTAGCATTTGGGCTGCTGGGGTTTAGAAATTAGAAACTAGAATGAGGACATAGTGAATCCGTCAAGCCAACCTGTCATGAGCTATTTACATTATACTTTTGTTTTTCAAACCAAGTCCACGCATATACATAAACAAACTTGCATTTTTTTTCCTTCTCAGTTTTCTATGTGCCACAACTCACAAATTCACAATGTTTTGTTTATGATGTAACTACTCCTCAACAATGTTGGCATATAACTTTTACATATTTTTCTTCAACAATATACCATTAAGTATATCATAAATATAAACATAAAAATCAAAACATACTGTAAGATATATTTCATAACACAAACAAAATTTACCTAGAGAAATAGATAGATTTAACTTTTACTACTACGACCGATTACAAAACAAGGCTAATCTTCAAATTTGGAGCACGTTTGTGACTCAATGTTAGCAACGCTACTATATACAAACTTATTTTTTCAGCTTTAACTATTTGATATCATTTAGACTAGTTTTTATGGTCACCACTATCATCAACTCCACGACAGCGCTACATTACCATTTAACACATCATCACTATCACTACCTTTTACCTTTTATTGTCGCCACCAAACAAAAAATATAAAAAACACCCATTTTATTTAAACATATCTCACAATATATCTCACACGCACTAAAAAAAAAAAAAAAAAAAAAAAAAAAAAAAAAAAAAGGTAGTGCAAATCATCGTATGCAAAAATACAAAGTGATAGTACTTGGCTTCTACGAGGGATCACTCGTGTGTATGCCCGAGCATTATAACGTGGCCGGACCGAACCGAGAAATCGTACCGAATATAATTTTGTCCGGTCATCGGTCCACCCTTTTAACCATTTCCGGTCCTCTTCCGTTCGGTCCGGTTTTGATCGGTCCGGTCCGAAAATCGGCCGGGCTCAGCCCTACTCGTGAGAAAAGTGATAGTAACGCCCATAAAATCCCTTAGCAAGGAAAAATGAATTTCCAAATAGCTAATTATACAATTTTATACAAACTCATTATACGGTCCAATACGTTTTATTTTAAAGACATTTCAGGGTCCATAACTCAACAGTCAGCACACTTTTTAAATTTATGGATCTTTACTTAAGGCCCGATATTATATAATCCCAAAGCCCTAATCAAATTCTAATTACTCACATGATAATCACCATCACCCTAACAACATCCGATTAATACGGATTAACAAAAATTTAAAAACCCTTCTTGAACATTACGATCATATCATGGCCGACTAAAAAAAACTCCAGAACCCTCCATTTACATCACCATCATTTTCAGGTTTTTTTTATAAAATTTGTTTTACAACATACTCGTAATATTTTAACCAAACCTTGTTCCGCACGTTACATTTTTTTTGTACGGAGAACACAAAAACACTTTACAGAAACACCAACAAAAATGGCTATGTCTAGTGTTTTTCTCAAATCAACAAGCCTTGTACCATGTTACCAAAAACATGCTTCTTCTTCAAGATCTCAAAAACTTCAAAAAAAGTTTTTTTATAACCCGCCAACCTCGTCTTTAACGATTCCTTTGAATCAACGTATGGTTGGTACGATGCATGATGAGCCTCTTGCTGCCTTAATAAAGGTTTGTTTGTTTTTTTGGTTAGATTATTTAGGAACATAAGTGTTTTATCTAATGTTGTGTTGGATTATTTAGGAGCATAAGGGTTTTGGTGGTGGTAATATGAATTGGACTGATTTTTCGCGCTTAAGTACCGCGATATTTGGAGATAGTGATGTGGCACAAACTGATGAAAAGGTATTTTGTTTGAGGTTATGTATGTTATATTAGTGGAATTTTAAGTGAGTGTTTATTTTTATAGGCTAATGTGAATGGTGTTAATTTGTGGGTTAGAGACGATTATTACGATATAACTATAGGTTAAAATGTTGGAAAACGTAGAACCTGGAGACATTAGTGTAAATTTTAAACTTTGATGATCAAATTTTGACAATAAAAACGTAATGTAGTGGCAGCTAATTCATAAAAGTGAGAATATTAAGGGAGCTGCTTTTGAGCTTCATAAGCTTATGTGAACGGCGTTGATTGTAGATTAGGGACAATACTTCCAATAAAAATCCAGCTTAATATGTTGAAGCACTCAGAAAATGGAGCATTTTGATAATTTTACATACCGGGGAGGATGAATGTTTGGATTTTTTAGATTTTCTTACGTTTGTGGTTTTATGCAAGTAGTTTTTGTATGTGTGATTTATATGTACCGATAAGTATGTAACGTTACTGATTAATTTTCGTGAAGTTTCAATGTCAATGGGCGAAAGAGAGCAATGTTCTGGAGACTGAAGATGGTATGCAGCTTTTTTATTTTGTTTTTCAATCTTAACAACAGTAATTTTCTGCATATGTGTATTGACTTTTGTTTTGTTACTTATACCGTCTTTGATCAAACTCTTGCGGTTTTTGTTAGTTTTGCAACTCAGCTTGGTATCTTACTGATTCTCTGATTACTATTACAGACACGCAGACGGCAAAACGAGGGGTTCATAAAAACAAGAAGGCGAAAAAACTAAAGACACGTATATACCAGGTTTTTGTCGGGGCTTCTGTTTGCTTTTTTGTTGCGGTTTTCACTTGGTATCTTCCAAAGAAAGTAGGGCTACACCGTAAGATTGTTCGCCATACAGTTGTCCCATACTCAGATTTAGTTGGTAGCATTCGTGAGGGGAGTGTGACACGTGTTCAGTTTGTGGAGAATTCACGTCTGATTTATTATAACACCAAACCATCTGGTGAACAAGAAGCTGAAATTCCAGAAAGTGAAGCAGGACAACTAGCATTTTTAATGAAAGCATTGGAACCCAGGTATCAGTTTCACACAAGAAACGTGGCAGATGATAAGTATCAGCTTATTAAGATGCTTAAAGATCAGGGGATCACTTATGGATCAGACCCTGAACTTTTTTCTGGTTCAATCAAGAACTTCATGTTCGCCATGTTACAAATAGCACCTTACTGGATCATGGTGTTGCTTTCGTGTTACCAATTCAATACACAACTTAATCTTGGAAAAATGAAGAAAAGAAAACCAAGTAAGAATCAGTCTGTAACATTTGATGACGTGGAAGGCGTTGATGCTGCAAAAGCTGAACTTCTTGAGGTAAATTGTGTCAAAATCGTTGCTTTCGACTTTGATTAGCATTTTCTAGCCTAATTTAATCTTTCATTCTAACTTTCGTAGATCGTCAAATGCATAAATGAAGATAGTAAATACATGAAACTTGGAGCGAAATTACCTAGAGGGGTTTTGCTTGCGGGTCCACCAGGAACAGGAAAAACATTGTTGGCTCGTGCTGTAGCCGGTGAAGCTGGAGTGTCATTTTTTTCTATATCTGCTAGTGAACTGGTTGAAGTTTTTGTTGGTACGGGTGCTGCGCGTGTTAGAGATATTTTCGCTGAAGCGAGAAAAAATTCACCATCTATTATTTTCATTGATGAGATAGATGCTGTTGGCGGACAGCGTGGAAGAACTTTGAATTGTGAACGTGATCAAACTTTGAACCAGGTAAAAGATGATTCAAATTTAGCGATCATACAAACACATTGTTGAGTCAATTGTAGATACATGATTTATTTGGTTATTTTTTTTGATGTTTTAGCTTTTGACTGAGATGGATGGGTTTGAGAAGGATGCAAGTGTGGTGGTTATAGGTGCTACAAACAGACCCGAGACATTGGATTCAGCTTTGATGAGACCGGGTCGTTTTTCCAGGAAAGTAGTTGTGGGTGTACCAGATGAAGTAGGCAGAAGGAAGATATTTGCTTTATATCTGAGGGATGTCCCAATGCATGAAGACAAAGAGGCTATCTCTGATCTTGTTGCTATGCGTACCCCTGGCTTAGTTGGTGCTGATCTTGAAAACATAGCTCACGAGTCTGTACTACTTGCTGCTCGCAGAGGTTTGTTACAACATTAACATAAAGTCGGCTTCTTATTTTTTTCAAGTATTTACGCAGTGTTGCTGTAATGTGTTTTCAGATGGTGATTTTGTGACGATGGACGATGTTCTTGAAGCTGTCACGAGGGCGACGACAAAGATTTGTGATGATGATGATAATGCACCTCCACCATCTTGGAGCGGGCCAATGGCAGGAGGCATGCAGTACGGAGGTGGGTCTGTAGGAGCTGGATTCCCAAGCTAATCAAGTAGTTCAAGTCGTATAAGATGGTTCATTCCATTCCGGTTTTTTATAACTAAGTGTAGGATTTCCATTTTTTATATAAAAATTGTATTGTTGCCTTTGAGGATATAGATTATTATAGTTGAATGGAATTAGCAAAAGGGATTTGCTTATGTTCAGGGACGGAGCCAGGAATTAGGAATAAGGGGGGCCGAAAATTTTTTTCTCACGCTAACAAAGTTATTTAACTAAAACTTCAAACAGTATGCTCTAATGATCACATACGTTAGGTTACAATCTTAAAATTTTGATAAGAAAACACATTGATAACTAATAAAAAATATTAGATGAAAACATTGTGCATGAAACGGTGTCCAGCTTCTCTTAATTCTTTTGACATCTAAAGGTTAGGGGGGTCATTTGCTTATAGTTGGGTCATAGGCTTAAATTTTATAAGATAAATAGCAAAGCGATTGGGCGTGTTGGAGGGGGCCGAGCACCCCCTGGCTCCCCCACTGTCTCCGTCTCTGCTTATGTTACATGTTTGTCATAAAGTTGAGGGTATTTTTGGTTGAGACTAATCAAAACTAGGACAATTATTCATATATCATCTGAAGCATAAGATCTTGTTCTGCAATATCTGTTTGTTTGTTTGTATATCATCATATGCATAGGTAGTGCTTTTATCATGTAGCATAATCCAAATTGCTTCTAATCGGGAACATGATTGTGCTTTGCCTGGTGCTGATGTTCAATTTGTAATGATTTTATTTTGATCGGGTGCCGAAAGTCAATTACACTTTTATGAATGAATAACATAAAAATATCACTCTTAACATGAGTATCCATTTATTCAAAGTTTGTGAGACACGTTTGTGCATTAGCTCATTCTCGCAATATGATATGACGTTATTACGGATGGACTCAAGTAGATACAAGTACTAGTTATTCTATGGCTAACTAATTCAAGTCAGCTACAACTGTTTTGATGAACCATCTTACTGTGGTCTGGAAGATCAACTATATAAATAGAAAAAATAACTGGTGTCTAAATTTACAAATGCAAATGATTGAGATGTTTGTCTAAGTTATGTGTTAGATGGCAATCCAATTAGCTGCTAGAATATTATGTTTTGTATGTTATATCAGAGTAAATTGAGGTGACAACCAGACAAATAAGAATTTGCAATGTCAATATAAACAATGTTTTGTATCATTTGTCTTGTAACAAACAAGTAGTGATCCATCTTTAACAAGATTACCCAAAAAATGTGGTTTGCATGTGGTGGAGAGCCCTTTAAGCCACCAAACAGTTACTACGTATATGTTTCCTCAAATATTTAAACTATATATAGCTTGGTTTCTGCAACTATACAACATAAACAGAATCATCAAAACTATACAACATATCCTCTATTGCAATCCTACAATTTTTTAGAGAACAAACTATGGATTCCCAAAAAGCACAGTATAATGCTGGCCAAATTTCCGGCCAGACTCGAGTAAGTTGGTCATCGATCGGAATAGTTGTATTATGTCATCATGTTGATATGATAAAAATAAATGAACAAACTTTTTGTTAATGTTTTCAGGAGAAGGCTAGTAACATTTTGGAAAAGGCCGACAATAAAGTTCAATCGGCAAAAGATAACCTACAAGAGGTTTGTTTAACACACTGTTCATAGAGTTCAACAATTCAAATAATAAATTGCAACATCAAAATGATGTTGCAAATCATCATATATTTTTCTATGAATGAAAGGGTATATGCTTGTGTAATCTTGGAGACATGTTGTAGAAGACTTGACGGCGTAACGAGCATGAATTGATTGCTGAACTGACACGATTCCATTTCCCTAACCATTTTATGTGGGTGTCCAGGGTGGTCAACAAATGATGGCAAAAGCTCAAGGAGCTGAGGGAGCCAAGGACGCCATCGGAGCCAACAAATGAAAAACCATTTTTCTTCTAGCATGTTTATAGGAAAATTGGGGATTTCTATGTTGTGAAGCCATTCAAAATAGATTTTATGTATTGATACCATTACAAAGAATTAACACAGCAAGAGCTCAGATTCTATCCATCAATCAAGTCACTAAAACCAAGCATATGCATTTATCAAATTCAACCATACATGAATTTAAACAACAAACACAAAGATTACAATCTTTTCAGGCTTTTCTTTCTAGCGTCAATCTTCTTTTTGTCGGCTTGAGCTTTTACCAGCCCGCCATCCTTCTTATGGGTTGCCACCACAGGTGGTGCAGCAGTAGATGCGCTACTAATATCAACCACCGAGTTCAGGGTGGTAGTTGGTGGCTCCTGTCCACTTGCCCCTTTCATGGTGTTCAACGTAGGGGCCAAAGGTGTAGTCTGGACCACGGCTGCAGAAACAGCTATCTTCGGGTCAATGATACAAACCGAGGTGTTTGTTTGGTCTACCTTTAGACCAGCAGTTGACTCGGTTATAGCTCCGGTCTTAAACTTAGGTTTTGGCTTCAGAGCATGAATTCCAGTATATAGCCTGTGATCAAATCACAAAAAACCATTAACAATTTAAAAAATATGTAAGATACCCAAACTGATCCATGGGTTGAGATTGCCCTGAGCAACTAACCTGGCATGCCTAGCATACTCTTCATAGTTATCAAGCAGCATTTTGCCAGCCTGCTCGTTCAAAGCAGATTCTGGAAATGGCTCGATCAATAAGCATCTGACCACCTAAAGGAAGCGTCACCACAAGTTTAGTGACTTAATTCTAACCAAGTCTCAATTTAAAAGCCGAAAACAAGATTCTAGATACTTACAACTAGAACATGACGTAGGCCAAGACTAGGGTTCCAATCCCTTTTTAACGTGTTGACACATATTTCACCGTTTAGTGCTATGTTTGGGTGGAAGATCTTGGTCAAAAAATAACCTATAAACAGAAACAGAATGAAGATGATTATCAGTAAAAGGAGTAAGATATACGATGAATATCAGTAAAAAATGTTATAAGAGTTGTATGAGCTTTTGACAAACCTTTCGGAGGTGAGTGTGGGAAGTCACGAGACAGAATCAACTTCATCCGAAATACACCATTTTCGTATGGAGTACCAGCTGCATACCAGAGATACTTGGGTCAGAAGTCAGAACAGAGAAACAATATCTTAATATAAGTTCATATACACACATATATAGATAGAGGGGGCCAATGAGAACCTGGACCATCTATATCAGCATATATTGTTGAAAAATCATCATCGTTTACTCCAACTTTGATTCCTTCTGGCGGTGTTTCATCAAGGTTCTTTAATTCTCTAGCAAGTTGTTTGATTACGTTTGGAGGAAGATTTTCGTTGGTAGCCTGCATTGTTAATACCAAACAGTATGAATCACCTAAACTTTTTTCACTTCATTCAACTTTTAAGTATTTAATAAAAAAGCAGACAGCTAGCATAATTATATGGGCCTAAAAGCAATATTAAAGGACAAATGTGATAAATAACACGCATTGTGTAAAAAAGGTTCTGAGAGAGAGAACGTACCATCAATAACAAAAATGTTTCAAGACGAGAAAGCAATCCACAGTTCCGCGCACTTGAGGAGATGGAGATAATCACGCAAAAAGCTTAACCTGTTTATGATAAAGAATCATTTCAAAAAGTTACTACATACCCCAAAAGATAAACAACAACCAAAAGACAAAGTATCAAACTTTGATTAAAACAGTCGTCAAACTCAATACGGGTTATTAAGAGATTATACTTATTGTCAAATTTTCTTACTTAAGTTTCACTATACTTCTATGTCCTACAGTCTGCTCAGTTCCTGATCTGATTTTAGTACATACGAACGGCAAAACATGTGATCTACTAATGAACAAGTGACGATGTTCAAACTACATGTATAACTCGACTTCTACAATAAAATCTAGCATCATGCCTACCGAATTTCCCCTGAACATATATAGAGATACACATATTCCCAACAGGAACTTTCTATGCACACAAAGGGATCGTCTTTCTACCAATGCTCTTATCAAGTGATCGGACCCCTAATATATCTAACTATACATAACCTCACTTCATCACTATAACCCAAAACACACATCAGGTAATATACTGTTAATCAAAATCAACACAAACAAACTACTAAGATCTCGCTTAATCCGTTAACAAAAACCTTATCAATCATATTAAACCCCTAAAAGACTAAATCCAAAATCATTTCAGGGTCAACAAGTTTACTAATTTACATCAAAGATTCATTCAACATCAACATTTAACCTACCCTAATCCCTTACACACATAAATTAAACAACTTTATACCAAAATGACCAAAAGGGTCACTTTTTTAACAATCAAGACAAATCATAAACCCTAATTAAACCATAAAAACCACTAAAAACACTAATTAATCCAAATTAAACCAACAAAACCCAAAAAAGATTCATACCCACTTCATAAAAAACATTAATTCACAAATCCATAAAGTAATTAACAACAATTATTACCTTAATTCAATAGCCCCTTTGTTAAGTATCCTTATTCAAAACACAAGATCAATAAAAACCAAAACTTTTTATAAAAATAATGGATCAATATCAATCTTTATGTTTCAAATAATTGATTTCAAGTTTTAAAATGTTATTGGCTCTTGTGCATAGATATACACCCAACAAACAAAAGTTTACCGTTGAGGGTTCTTTTTAAATTTACAAATTAGTCCTTTAAGTTATGAAAAATGACAAAATTTACCCCTAAATAGGGTAGGTTTTGTAAATGTGTATACTTTAGGGGGTGATATGAAATTTTGTTTTTTATTTCGTCGGTACAAAAGAAGAAATGGAAATTAAAATAGTGTCATTGTCAATCACAGCTTGCTTTTATTTTATTGTGTTTACAATAATTGATTTTTTTTTATATATAAAATAAAAGAATTGCATTAATGGTTAGACTCACCTCACTTACAAATTTTGTTGATTTTTTAATTGGTATTAAATCTTGTTATGTTATTTGATTCTATAAAATATTATTTGCCTACTTGGTGCATTTATTGGTTAGTTATGTTAAGTATGCCAAAAGATGTGTGAAAATGATTGTTTATACTGTATTGTTTTATAATGAATTGTTAAATCAAGTTTAGCTTCCTACTCCTTAAAAGTATGTGACATAATATTTAGAGTAAAATACATTGTTGGTCCCTGAACTTTTCACAAAACATCGCCATGAACCTTAACTTTTCAAAAACGTCGTGTGGCGTCCAAAACTTGGGATTTTGAGGCCGATTGCGTCCCTCGGCCCGTAATAGGAACAGTAACGTCCCGTTATATTTCCCAAAAATCCCGTTACATAACTAGTTTGGAGGGTATTCTTGTCTTTTTACCTAGTCGCATTTTTCTCTCTCTTTGAGTACTTCCAAGCAGACGTCTAATCCTTTTTCCCGCCATTATGTTTATTATAAGTAGCCCAAGTACTCATTGTTCATCCCCAAACTTGTTTTGGAAGCCTACCCAAAAAAATCCTAATGCAATGTCACTCACCAAATCTAATAATTTAAGTAAAAAATCAAGAATCGCAAACCTTGGATTGACATTATGGCAAATCAGGGATGAACCTTACTTTGATAGCCAAGAAGTCGAGAGAAATTGGGCAATGAGGCAATATGGTTAGTGTTTTTGTTGATAATCGTTTACAAGCATATGTTTCTTAGATTGTTTTATGGTATTTCCCTTTGTTGTTAGAGAATGGTAACAGTGTTTTGTTTTGTGTTTCAACAGCAGATCGACCTGATGATTTTAGCATGAGAGTTCACCATAATGGCTTATTCAAAAACTGGCCAAACAGGATATACGAAGGAGGTAAGCAATGTCAGGTTGATTATGTTGGAATTACTGAGATTTCGATTGACGAACTTGATGCTCTGATGACCCAAATCGGTTATTCAGAAGTCGTCGAAAACAATTACTACTATTTTGTTAAACCTGGTATGACATTGGACGATGGCTTATATAGTTTTCGCGAAGCTGTCAATTTAGACTTGTTGAAAGAAGTTGTGGAACAACATAAGCTGATAGATGTGTATGTTGAAATAGGCAAGACTAGGTTAGACTTGTCTGAGATGTCCCCACACTCTATTAAGACTGTATTTTATGAGATGGATGAACCTAGTAGAAAAATAGCTCGTGCTGCTATTCAATCGTGTTGCAGACGTTTGGTTCTAGATGACATAGATAACGACCCATTTATGCAACTTACGCAACTACCTATAGATGTCTCATATGTTGGGGAATCTAGTGACTTGCCACACATTGAGCCCGGTTTTTCAAGTCTTGACATGTCTACCTTTGCAAGCCAACCTGTTGATAACACTGAAGGTCCATTAGTCATTATTGATAACGAAAATAGTTTTCAGGAACCTGATAGTTTTGGTGTCCGTGTGTTCAAAGTGATTAAGGAAAAGCCGTTGCAGAAAGTAGTGAGACCACTAGTTGATGGCATTAACAGATTTGAGGAACCTGATGTGGAAGTTAATCTATTCCAAGTCAATCAGGATAACCAGTTACAGAATGTAGGAGGAGAACCTATAAAANGATCACAGGTTTACCATGTAAACATGTTGTCGCTACCAATTGGAATATGGCTTTAAATAGACAAGAAGTAGGAGCTGTTGAAACATGGGCGCATCCTTGTTACTATCTCAACACTTGGGAAGCAACCTACAAACACAATGTCTCCCCCATAACTAGCAATGAGTGTTGGGAAAAATCTTCTGTCCCAACAACTATTGTTCCACCAAAGAGTCAACCAAATGCAGCTAACTCTACTAGTAAAAAAAGAGTAAGGTTAGCTCCTGAAACTGAAGAGATTGTCAAGAATGGTAAATTGTCTAAGGCTTGGAAGAGTATAAGGTGTAGTGTTTGTGGCATTGCTGGACATAACCGAAAAACATGTCTTGGCATTGCTGGAACCCAAAGTAGTCAAACTGGCCCTAAAAAGCAAAAACGTTTAACTGCTAAGGGAAACGGTAAAAAAGTGCCTCAAAAGGTTGCATCAAAGAAGACACATCCTACAAGTAACAAAGTTGCAGCAGATAAACAAGCTGAAGGTACAGGTGCTGATGAAAGTCAAGGTGTTGCAGTTGAAGATAAAGGTAATCAGGATGTTGCAACAGAGAAACAAGATGAATTTGCAGGTGTTCAATCTCAGAGTCAAGATCAACCTATTGATGAATCCCAGTGTCAATCCCAGCAGCAAGATCTCTCACAGTCTCAATCTCAGGTCCATTCAAGTACTGTGCAAGCAGTTTCTGTTTCATCCCATCGTACCACCAGAAGAGTGACTAGGCAGCAGGCTTTTGCAGGTGTTCAATCTCAGAGTCAAGATCAACCTATTCATGAATCCCAGTATCAATCCCAGCAGCAAGATCTCTCACAGTCTCAAGCTCAGGTCCATTCAAGTAATGTGCAAGCAATTTCTGTTTCAGCCCAGCATACCACCAGAAGAGTGACTAGGCAGCAGGCTTTTATGGATAGAATGATGCCCTCAGCATAGGGCTTTCTTTATGTTATGCTAATGAAGTAGACAATATTTATTTATGTTAACTATGAACAACTTATGTGCTCTGATTATCATGCTTCGAAAAGTATGAAATTTTATGCATATGGAATTATATCCAATTGCATAACAATATCTAATCATAACAAACCCAACAATTACATAAAACAACCAGGCTAAACTCATTGAATCATAAGTCAGATCTTCAACTCAACCAAACAATCTTCATTCTTCATCTTTGATGGAATTACCTCCTTAAAAACCTTTCACCAAGTAAAACCCATAGAAGGGAAACCTTGGGAAAGGATAAAAAGAGTGCAACTTCCAAAATACTCATAAAGGACAGAAGAACATAAGCCTTTCACACATGAACATCATCAGGCCATGAAGAAATAATACTCACCATAGCAGCATAACCACGACACCAGCAAAACAACTAACAACCCATCACAACCAAAATAACATATAATAAAAATACAACAGACCTGCAAATCCTCTACTAGAAGAAAACAACTCAATCACCATATAACTCATTCACCATACTTCTGTATAAATCCTCCTTTCTAACTTGAATCTTCCACATATCAGCTGCCTTAACAACATCAGGAGTGAACTTCATAGAAAGACCCATTAATTTACACCTAACAGTCTCCACTATAATTTTAAAAAGACAATCAACAGACCTTTCAATGAATTGAGTTCTTCTAACATTCCTTTCCTGCCATAAGAAATAAACAGCTGCACCAAAAACCAATCTCTGGATAATACTCCATATCTTATTTCTAGCAGGCACATTCACAATACCAGATATCACATGAGGCCAATCATCACCAATGTTCTCCAAACATGCTAAAGGCTTAAGTTTATCCCATAATCTCTTAGAATAAGAACAAGCAAAGAATAAGTGACTGTGATTCTCATTATTGGCTTTACACAAGTGACAAATTTGATCCTGTATAGTAAACCATTTAGCAATCCTGCCTTTGTTTTCAGCCTACCTTTAATAGCAACCCATAAAATAAAGGCATGTTTAGGAATGCACTGATTGTACCATACATGATTAAACCAAATCACCTTAGGATATTCAATACTAATAGCCTTCCAAACTTCATGAATACTAAAAGAAACCACCTTCCCTTCTTTATCTTTCCAAATAGTCTTATCTTCACAATTCATACTCAAGCTAGGAACAGGTAAACTAATTCCAAACCTACCCTCCCAATCATCAGGCCAAATCCAAGAATTATCAACAACCATATCAGCAACACAAGCATTAATGTTGAAGCCTGCTAACTCAATAGTTCTCCTATCAATAACCTTAATAATGGGCCCAGAATCATTCCATTTATCAAACCATATATTACGTTTTCTACCATTCCCAATCTTCACATTAACAAACTGACCAATCTTTTCCCTAAGGCTCAAAATTTGTTTCCAACACCAGGAATAGTTAGAATTAACCTTAATACTCCACACACTTCTCCCTTTCAGAACATGAATATTAATCCACTTAACCCAACTAGAATCCTTATTACTAGCAATATTCCACAAGTGCCTAGCCATAAGTGCTTCATTCCACATATGCATAGATTTCAAACCTAACCCACCTTGACATTTAGGTTTACAGACCTCTTTCCAAGCAATACTAGCATGACCCTTAGCAGATTCACCTTTAGCCCATAAAAACCCTTTACAAAGCTTATCAATCTTATCACATATAGAGATAGGTAACATGAATAATGAAGCCCAATAAACTTGCAAAGAAGACAGAATGGAAGCAATAAATTGCAATCTACCAGCAAAAGACAAATTTCTATTTTTCCAATCACCTATCCTTTTCATACAAACCTCAATCAGGCCACAACAATCATTACTATATAGCCTTTTAGAAATCATAGGAACACCTAAGTATCTAAATGGCAAAGTACCTTCACTAAAAGGCATCACCATTTTGATCTCATTCTTTATATCATCAGGATTATTACTAAAATAGCCATTACTTTTACTTGCACTAGGATATAGGCCAGAGCAAAGAGTAAATTCATCTAATCCTCTTCTAAGTATAGAAGCAGAATAAATATCACCATGACATAGGAGTAACAAGTCATCAGCAAAGCATAGACTCACCAACTCTAATTCCTTACAATGAGCATGATATTTAAACTTGTTCTCTTTACTTATCTGTCTCTTAATCATCAAAGTCAATACCTCCATAACTAAAGTAAACAAATAAGGAGAGATAGGATCACCTTGTCTTAATCCTCTCCCAGATCTAAAAAACCCTCTAATATCTCCATTAACACACACAGAAAAAGAGGCAGTTTTAACACAAGTCATAATCCAATGCACCATCACACAATGAAAACCAAACTGTTTAAGGATACATTCTAGAAACTCCCAATTAACAGTATCATAAGCCTTCATGATATCAATCTTAAATGCACATTTCCTAACACCACTATGCCAAGTATAACCTCTCATAAATTCCTGAGCTAATAGAATATTATCACTTATTTGTCTTCCAGGAATAAAAGCAGATTGGTTCACATCAACTAGGTCATTAAGCACAGGTTTAATCCTATTAGTAATGATCTTACTAATCACCTTATAAATGACATTACAACATGATATAGGCCTATAGTCAGATACCTTAGATGGGGTTTTACTCTTAGGAACTAGAGCGATTAAAGTAGCATTCAGCTCAGTAAGTAACTTACCTTTGCAAAAGAACTCCTTGACAGCTTCAATAACATCATTGCCCATAATATCCCATCCAACTTTAAAGAATTTAGAAGAGTACCCATCAGGCCCAGCAGCTTTGTTATCATCAATGCTGAACAAAGCACTCTTGATTTCATTATCATCAACAGGTCTGATCATATCAACAGCAGCATCAATAGTAAGCTTCTTCATGAATAATGAACCAGGATCATCAATAGGATATACATCATCACAAGCACCAAGAAAATTCTTAAAATGGTTAACAAACTGATCAGCAACATCAGAACCCCAAAAACAATTCCCTTGCTCATCAGAAACCACATCAATTCTGCTTCTGCATCTCTTTCCTTTAATTGCAGCATGAAAATAAGCACTATTCACATCACCCTCCTTTAACCACTAAACTTTAGCTTTTTGCATCAACACTCTCTCCTCATCCTCAAGAGCACTTCTATAAGCTTGATAATAAATCATTTCTTCTTCTCTAAGAATAGAATTAGAAGGATCTTTATCAAGGCTACATTGAACTCTATCCAATTCTTCCTTCAAACCTTTCACCTTATCAAATACATTACCATTCCTTTTATTCCATTCTCTAAGATGCTTCTTCATGAATTTAAGCCTTTTAACCAAAACATACATCTTATACCCAGTAATATCCTCCTTCCATTTATCATTAAGAAGTGGCAAAAAATCCACTTTACCAGCCATATAGTTCATGAACTTAAAAGATTTTCTTCCCACAGTACACCCATCATCATAAGAAACAAGAATGGGAGAGTGATCAGATATTCCATAAGGTAAAAAACTAGCCTGGCAAAAAGGATATTTATGCAACATCTCCCCATTACACATAACTCTATCCAATTTCTTAAAAATACCTAATTCAGGGTTCTTCATTTTCTGAATCCATGTATAAAATAGCCCATTCGTCTTAACATCTTCCATGCCTATATCTTCAACACAGTCTCTAAAATCTTGCATACCATCCTGATTAACCTTACTAATACTAGAGTGTTCACTAAAATTAAGAATGACATTGAAATCTCCTAGCATTACCCAAGGTTGATCACCCACCACATTCTTATGATTACCTAAATCATTCCATAATCCCAATCTAGCCTTAGCATTATTTTCTCCATAAACCACAGATACATAAATAACCTCATTATCAACAACTCTACTAACCAACATATTCATAATTTGGTCAGTGTAAGAAATAACCTGCACTTTGAACACCTTATCATCCCATCCCACAGCTATTCTACATCCCTTTTTACTAAGATCAGAATTAGAAACCCAACTTCACCCAGCAAAAACATTCCCACATACAGAATCAACAAATTTCTTCCTTAACTGAGTTTCAATAATACCACACATACTTATATTATTATTCCTAATTAACTTTTTAACTTCTTTCTGCTTAAGAGAACTACACATTCCCTTAATATTCCAAGCAGCTATTTGTATTATCATAATATTAGATTAAAGAGGAACTAGATGCAATATCATTTTGCACCTGATTAATATCACAACCTGTAACATTAGAAACCATATCCTGAGTCATAAATTGAGCACTCCCATTAGTCTCATTAGCAACCTCTTCCTCACAGCTCACTTGGCTACCTTTAGTAAGCTGAGACACCACATTCTCGTAACCATCATCACCTATCATAGCCTTATACAACTCAATCTTTTCATCATTCAAGGTTTTTAACTCATGGTGAGATAAAACCTGTTTAGTTTTAAAGAAAAATTGTACTTCAGCCTGCAACTTTTTAATACCCAACTCTTTAATCCTATCCAATTCATCTCTGTACACCTCATCATAGACTTTAGTAAAAGCTGGATTATGTGAGAACCCTTGTTCCAACATAATAGCCTTAACCATACTATCTGCCTTAGTTTTAGAACTCATAGCAATGTTCTGATTACTATAACTAATTTGTTTTTCAAAATTTATAATCTTACTTTTCAGCCCATCAACAGTCATAGCCTCAATATTGTTTTGCAATTTAACTTTATAATACTCTCTTTCCTCATTAGACCAACTATTTCTTTCTTCCTTGCTAACAAATAACCCCTTGTCACATACCTCAACAATCCTCTTCTTGATAGCTTCCTCAACACCATTTACCATATCTTCATTTTCATTAGATAAAACAGCATATCTATTTTGTGAACCAACCTCAGCAACCTTCTCATTTATTTTGCTACTTATCCCAGATTCCACATTTGTCATAACACCCTTACCTTTATCATTAGTATCACCTTTTTTATAAACACCAGCAGTCCCCTCAACCCCTTTTTTAACATAGGTATTTTGATTATAATTCCTATTAACCCTTTGATTCCCATATCCCCTACCAAACATACCTCCTCTACCTCTCCCAACGAATCCACCTCTACCATTAGAACTTTCACCCACATAACTATTCTGTCTATAACTTTGCTCATTAGTACCAGTAGCAACATAATTCTTAGCATCTCTTCTGTTATCCACAGTCTTCCAATCACTATTAGTACCATTTTTAGCCCCCCCATCAGTACCATTTTGATCCTTTTTCTCAACCTCCTTTTTATCCTTTTCACTAATCACTCTTTTAGCACACTTTTCTTTTTCATGCCCAAATACTTTACAGATATCACATATTGGTGGCCTCCAAGGGTATTCAACCTTCAACTTCATAGACTTACCCAAACTCTTATAACATACATCAATTTCTTCCACATAACCATTTGTAGCATCCACTTCAACTAAAACTCTAGCAAAATTAGCTCTCCCATTTGCTTTTTCACACATGGCAGTAGTTATCCTATCCATAATAACAGGATTACCTACCATACTAGCAATTCTACTTATACCCTCAGAATTCCATGCTTCCAATGGAATATTCCAAATTTTAACCCAAATTGGAGCCCTAGTAGGTTCAGGTCTAACCATACACAACCCAGGTTCCCACTTCTGAATGAATAATGGTTTACCATCCACCAACCATGGCCCATTTTCAAGTACCACCTGTATTCCTTCCTCAGCTTTAAACTTGATGAAATAGAGCCCACACTCATTAACTATGATATCCTCAAAATGATAACCCCTCCACATTCTCTTTAAGTGACCTACAATATCCCTATAACCCAATTGCATCCCCACAAAATACCCAACTAAAGTCATAGACCATAATTTACTTCCTTCCACAATCACAGGGTCTAAATCAACAAATTTCATACCTAACTCATCCACACTAACAGGAACAAGCTTAAGTTTATTACAGCCACTTGGATTTAATCCTTGAACAACACTAGCAAATGATACCATTCTATCTTTCTTAACCATTTCACTAGAGCTACCTAAACCAACATTCATAACTTCCACAGCTTCATTAGCCTCCAGATTCACCACACTAGCAGACCCATTCTTAGAACTACTTAAACTAGGCCATTTTTCCTGACTATTAAAAGAAAAAGAAGCACTAGCAGTATTCTTATCACCCAAAACCTCTCCCCTTTTCAACAACCTAGGGCTCTTACTAGGACTATCTCTAGAGCTAAGAATAGGATTCTCAGCTACAGGAATAGGTATCTCACCAACATTAATACTTTTAGTCACCTCATTTCCACTCTTACTTATGTTAATATTATTCTCAGAAACAGAACTAGTATCAATACCTGAATTCGAGATAACATTATTGTTATTAACACCTTCCACCTCCTTTTCTGAAGCAGACTCACCACAACTCCTAGAATCAACACTTTGAGTATCAATACTAGACCCCATATCACCATCAAATTCATCCTCAATACCATCAACAATATCATTACTACCTACCATACCATCCCCATCACCATCCTTATTCCTCTTCTTAGCTCTACCACCCTTAGTACCCAAATTCAAATCACCCTTCTGAAAACTTACATGAACAGTCTGATTAGAAACCCTAGATTGCTTATTAGTCCCCTTCATACCTCCAATCTGACTTCTAGTAGTACGTTTAGGAGCAATACCCTCATCACACCCAACACCCCCCAAATTAGGGTTTAGAGAATTAGGGTTTTCCATAAGAAAGATCAATAGATACCCAGAATCATACTACAATCAAATAGAATTCTCAATGCTACATGGACATTCTGCTGCTACAATAACTTTTTTTCATTCGAAGTGTATTTGAAAAAATAATTTTTTATATGACAAAAGCTTTTGAGATTCAGGCAAAATTATGTTATATTTCTGAAATTTAATTGTGTCCAAAATATGTATGTCGTGTGCAACGTATGTTATATCTAACTGTATGACTGCATAATATGCTACTGCAAATTGATGCAGGCAAAACTAACCAAAACTAAAACTTCCAAAGAATGTTGACTATTAAAAGTCAATTACAAGCAAATTTTTAAGCATCTGCATATATTACCCATAACGTAAACTCAGAAAAAGAACCAAACTTCATATACATGTTAGCCACAATGATACTACCATTCAATAGAATCTAAACTTAAAACATACTAGTACAAAATAGTTTTCGTAAAGGTTCTAACAATACGAAGGTGGCCTAACAAGTAATTACATTTCCACAAAACACAAAACACGACCATCATACGTTAAAGCTAAAAAGTTAACCAAGTGCATAAACAATCAAGACCAAGATCCAACTGAGCACCAGGTAAATCTTCCACTTCCACACATCACCTATAGCAACTTCTAATCTTTCCTCGAGCTCATTTCTCCCCCTCAAAAGGCCTGGTATGATCATTCTTGAACGCGCACACATTTCAGGATCATACCATCCTATCCACCGACAAGAACACCCCTAATCATTAATATGACATTGCATTAATGAAACACCATTGTTACAATGTAGTTTGCTACTAGCAAAAGCAAGGTAATACAATAAATCTTAAAACGCGCTTACTTCATCAGGACAACAATAGAACCGACGCCTAGGGTTGGCCGATGTCCACGAAGTGCGTGTTATAGCTTGCTTACCACACCAGCAGCGTACCATATTGAAGGAGGAAAGGTTTTGGGGGAAAGATAAAGGATGATGAGTGACAATATAATTGTGAGTCACAGTAATATAGGGAACCGGGACAATCTACAATGGCTATAAAGTAAATCGCTACAGTGAATGATGTTTTTGCCCTCACAAATAATACGTTACTATTCCTATTATGGGCCGAGGGACGCAATCGGCCTCAAAATCCCAAGTTTTGGACGCCACACGACGTTTTTTAAAAGTTAAGGTCCATGGCGATGTTTTGTGGAAAGTTCAGGGACCAACGAAGTATTTTACTCTAATATTTAGTTTTTATGTCTTTTTGAAAAGAAAATTTTGGTTTTGATTTATGTTTCTTAGAGTGTTTTTATTGCTAAGAAATATTTAAACATGCGGATGGATGTTGGTTAACATTGTCCAGTTTTTATTAAAAAATAACATATATAAATAATATTTACATACAAAAAATCGCATATACATGTATAAAGGGCCAGTTTGGTATGTGGGTATTAGTGTGTTTGGTTTGAAAGAAATCTCAAATATATAGTTCGGTAAAGATTTGAATCCAGGCTCCACAAGCTCCTTTTGTTGATTCCAACCAATCACGTTACACCTTTTATTTTCTATAAATTGTCAACTACATATTTATTTATTATTAGTCTTATTTTTTATTTTCTTATTTCAAAATAATGTAAAATAGCTTAATTTAGGGCCCGTTTGGTATCCGGGTATGGGTGGGTATAGATTGAAAGCAATATGAAATAACTTGTTTGGTACCATTTTGATTCCGTGACCCCACCACTTTCAATCATAGATATATTCCCACCTCCCCTAGCCTCTTTTTGTGATATCATCCAATCACATTTTAGTTTTTTTCTTTTATGGTGGGACCACATATTATTATATCTTTGTTTTATTCTAAAATAATACTGTACTAATAATAATTTACTTATTTTTAAAATAATAATATTTAATTTAATTATATGTTTTTCTCATTCCTCATTTCTTTCAAATCTTTCACAAATTCAAATCCAATTCCAATCCTACTTAAAAACCAAACGCACCCTTAATTTAGATTTAGGGCGTGTTTGGTTTGAGGGTATGGTTATAAGAGAATGATTTTCATTCTTATTGTAATTGTTTGGTTAGTCGGTTTCAAAATTGAAAATGAGAATCAAACCCTTGAAACTAGGCATTTTTTATACCCACCAAAGGTAGTGGGTTTTAAAACCTATTCCAATTACCATACCAATAGTGATTCCAGTTATAAATCAAACGCCCCTTAGATATGGTATAAAAGAAAGTAATGAGAAAGAAAATTATGAGTAATTATTTAAGTGATATATTTTTATATATATAAAATCTAATTATAAACCCGTATACAAACCAAATGACCCCAAGTAAATATGAATAGTGAAAAATAATTACATGAAAATATATTACTTTTTTTAAGCAACTAATTATTTTATAGTAATATATTTATTTCAAATGTTCTAAACAGCACTTGAACCAACAATTATTTGGTTGAGGTGTTTCTCATACATCATTGAGACACGAACCTTTTAGTTTATATTACGATTTGATTGGTGCGTCAGACTTCTCACATGTGTGCGTAAAACATTTTTGTTATTTAATATTAATGGATGCAAATTTCTCTTTTTTAATTGGTAAATTTGTGTATAGGAAAGTGATTCGGAACTCCAATAAAAGATGTATATCATCTGTACTTTAATTGTGAGTGTGGACATGAAAGCATTCCCAATAGACATTATTAAACCCACAACATTGCCACATCGAACTTTAACATCAATTGCACTTACACACGCCTTCTCCCAAGTTTATACATATAAACATCATTTTCACTGTTCTCAATTTTTTTTTTTTTTTTTTTTTTCCCAGTAAAAGTTATGTAGATAAACTTCATATTATCATGAACCTTGCTTGCCTTTAAACTGTTAAAGATGATCTAGGAGAGTGATACTACTTGATATGATCTTCAAACCATTTTAGGTTAAGATTTAGTACATACCCTTATGCCTTATACATAGACACTATTAACTCATTAATCGTACATATTCTTCTAGCTACATATATTTACCTGAATCGTGTTTTTTCAAGTACCATAGTGATCCACCAATTCATGAAACATTGGGCTTGTAGTTTAGAGAACCAATATAACTTGATCAACTTGTCCTTAGTTAGATTGACGTACTTATGATGTAGTGAAACAGAATCAACAAACACACAACTTATTAAGAAAAATAATTTTTTCAGCAAAAAGATGATAATAAAATAGAGGAAAATATCAAATAGAAATACTTGATACATAATTGAACAAATGTTTCGGTGCATTTTAGGTTCCGACCAAAGTGAGTGTGTGGGGCCTGCGACCAAACACAAGAAGTCAAATCCATATGAATACAGCCGTATTATAAACTTGCGGTTGCCACTTGCGACCCCCACTTTTAATTAGTCATCTTATTCAAAAAAAAAAAAAAAAAAAAAAAAAAAAAAAAAAAAAAAAAAAACATGATATAAAAATGGGTGGCGTCAGGGGATACTTACACCACAAAAAGTGATGCACACACAACAATATCACATCATTAATGCATATGGTACAACATGATATTGCATAAATTGTGGTGTGTGCATCACTTTTTGTGGTGTAAGTATCAACACCCTATAAAAATTTAGGGGCAAGTTATTTGGACCATCACAAGGAGGGTTTCCAATCATTGCACGCATCATCGGGTTGTACGATATACATTGCAGGTTGTATGGTTCAACCAAACCTCCCCTGATGTGACAATATAAGGAGCGTTTGTATAACACAGCCCAAAAAATTTACTCACATTTAATTGATAAACAACTTTTAAAAAGGCGAAAAAACTGGACCTTTATACGTTGATAGAAGAGTTCAGTGCAAAACTTGATTTATGTAGAACTTTACAGAACTCCTTTAAACCAATTAAAATTTAGTAATATTTTTTTTATTTAATTCAAAAGGGTAAGATAGTAAAACACTTTTTTTTACTTTCTTTTTGATTTTTTTTTTATTAAGAAACGTTTTTTTTAAGATCTCTTAATTTTCGAAAATTTAAAAATTGTTTTTTTTTTCTTTTTTTTTTTAGGTTTATATATACTTTTTTTCAGCATACATGTTATCAAGAAAATCTGGTGCATATGTGTTTTTCTAAAGAATATAAAGTTTATAGGATATTTTTCATGGAAGAAAATGGAGCAGGGGACAAGGGTGATCCCACCGTTCTTCACCTTTTGGAGAGAAAGTGGAGCATCTGTGGAAGCAAATATGTTTGAGCCAATTGGATCAGTGAAGCTGCCAAGAAGACAAAAAAGAAAAGGAAAAAAAAAACAAAAAACGCATTCACAGGGTTCACCATTGCTTTTTAATTTCTAAGGTGAAATTTTAACTAGAGGTCAATGTATTAACGGCTGTTGTTTGACACAGGCAACAATGCAGTATCATTGTTCACCGTGACTAATTAACATGGAATTGAACATCTAAATGAACTGCTAGAACAAGCTGAGAATGTTGTTCAAAATTTACACAACAGACTTGAAGTAGAAGATGGGTTTACTGCAAGGGGACTGGCACCGAAACTGATGGAACTACTCAAACCGATAGCTCAAAGTTGAGAACCGTGATTTAACATGTGATATTGAAGCTGAGCTTGAAAGATTGGAAGAAAATATGAAGGGTTAGGATTGTCTGATGTGGTTGAGGTAAATTATAAATGGGCCAATTCTAGTTATGTTTTTACCTTTACTAAAACACTTGGATTAGGGAGGATTGATTGAATTAACCAGGGAAAGGGCAGTATTGCTTGGCGCGAAGACTGCTGGTTTTTTATTTGACAAACTAATCACTGCCTAAAAGGATTATGTTCTTGTCCCAAGTATTAGAAGTTAGGATATTGTGACCAATGAGTGAAAACAATTACTCCGTATTTGGTTTTTTGATGTCATCAATATTCAGAGTTCAGTAAATGCCATACATGTTCATCTGATTGTTCACAGAAGTTTAACACTATTAACTTAAATCAACAATGAATGATGTAACATTCGAGGCCAATTTGGAGCCAAATCTCTCTATAAATGCAAAGAAAAAGACGCTTTATATTTGCAGGGTAGCTGCTATGGAACTAGCAAGACTCAAGACTTCAAATGGAGGTTTGTTCTTCACTTCCTTCACTGCTAGAGGACACGAGTCTGTAATCCAAAAGTACGTCAATCTGTTATCTGGGTTTCCCGAAAAAATTACAAGATGGGAAAAGGATTATCACTAGGTAAAGAGTATTAGATGTGAAATTAGTGAGCAAATCGTGATATATGTAGGGTGGCAAAATGGTCGGGTTGGGCTAGCGTAGACGCTACACGTTTCCCTTTTAGTTAACTTTATTTTACTTAACCCATTCGACTTGTTATAGATAACATATAACTCAAGTTAATCCATTTGTATTTCAATGGGTCCAAAATATCATATCAATGGATCTGATTAAGCGACTCATGCCAGATTTTCTAATGCAATAAAAAGGAGCAATGAAGCAGAACACAAATCAATGAGATGTACCTCCTTTATCGTGTGCATGTTCTGCCAACTATTGTCGCTCTATGTTCTGCCAACACTTTTTGCAAGAAAATGAGTCGAGCAAATAGCTAAGTTAGAATTACTAAATCAATATTGTTACAAACTACATTATAACTTGTTTCAATTTCATGTCCTTTAAAATATATTAAAAAAAAAAAAAAAAAAAATTGAATAAGAATCAGATAGCACAAAGCATGCAAACCCAAGTTCTTCTGACAAGACAAAGAACACGATAAAAACTTATAAGCCAGGAATATTGTGAAAAAATCTTGCTAGCACTCACCTGGCATTCAATCAAAGTTCCACCTGACTGAACAAGATCATCAGCTATTACAACATGATGTCCTTTAGGATCTCCCTCTTTAATGCGTACAATTTGTTGATCACCTTCCCTAACTTCTGTACAAAATAATCTGCAAATCCAATATCCAACTGGCATCAATGAGCAACAAAGAACCAAACATCAATAATGGTGGAGGGAGACGTGGCTATTATAATTATTATATGTAGGCATACTTGACTCGTTGACTTGTCAATGGGTCAATTCATGTTTCGTCTTATCTCTAGAAGGTCAAAGGGTGAATTCAAAAAATTTGTTGATATTGTCTTCGGCCCATTTTGGTCGGTACAAAACACCAATTAGACCCACAACAGTTTGACCCTTAACCAGATCTGCCCATTTTTCCATATCTAATAACTACTGTATATAGAAGTGTGAATGAGCTGAAAGTGGGTTACATTGTATTTGTTTCCGAAAGTAATCATTTGCCAAATAATTAAACAATGAACACACCAAGAGTATTCTGTAAATAATGTTCAACTTACCAACATGAGAACCCACATGACATGACTACTATCTATGAAAAAGACACAGGAGTATTACCAAGCTAAGAAACCCAAATAAGTTAAAACAGAAAAATGAAGTTCATTTCACGTACCATTGGGAAATGTTGAAGCTGTTTGTGAAACCGTTTCCAAGCACCATATATATTGTCAATTTTTCCAAAAAAAAAAGAAGAAAAAAAAAAANAAAAACTTGTAACCAGTGAAACAAATAGTTTGCCAACACAAGAACTTTACATTATCAGAGTCGGGGAGCTGTTGAAGCCTACTTTTAAGCAAAGGAATCACACTCTCAAAACAAGGTAATACATTACCATCAAAGTAGAATCTTTCCTGCACACACCCATGTATGGGTTAGGGTTACGATGTGTGTGTGTGTTTAATCAGGCCATTGTGTGTGTGTTGTTGTTATTCTTGCTGATGGGAAGAGGGTTAGGGTTTGATCCAACTTGATATGTTCTTGTTGCTGGGCATATGAAGATTATAAGCTTGTTCTTGCTGGTAGGAATTGCCGCTGTATGTGAGATTGTTGGAAGACAATGTTTGTCTGTGATTTTGGAAGATTATGTTTTTTTAACTGTTATGTGTTGCGCGTTTGTGTAAGTGTGTGTATAATTTGTTTAGTGTATGTATATTTATATCTATGTCTATATATTTATATCTATCTATAATATATAAAGATTAAGCCCTAAGACTTAAATGTGGAGGTTAATGACTTCAATTTTATTAAAATTATAAAACATATTCAAAAATTAAGTTGCATATGAAAAGCCATGTTACGTATACCATTTCATTTGTTTCATCTCCATTAACTGTATTTTAAGCGGGCATTTAAGAGAATCGTTTGCATACCTTCTGGAAGATAATGGTATCATTTGTATAATCTTTTTACCTATATCAAGTTAATTCCATAATTGTAATTAATGTATGGGGTAATTCTGAAAGTAGACCAGTCGTCCTAATGCATATCACATTCTAGACCATAAATTTTCAAAAGTTCAAAATATATCGGGCGACTGGACAACTTGTACAATGCAACCATAAGCCAACAAGTGTCCATTTATGATACGTGAAATAATCTTTATTCGATTGATTAAGGACACATGTCAAACGTAGACACGAGTTGCCAAAAAAATGAGTCGACCTCAGTCTATTTTAGACTTTTAAAAATAAAAGGGGTATAAAATGACATATACTAGGGCGACTAGTCTATTTTCGAATTTTTCCCTTAATGTATTTATAAAAGTCTATTCATATCTTTTGGAGAGTTATGTACAATAATAAATAACCTCTGTTTCACAAATAACGTTACAACAAAAAAGATTAAATATCCAAATGGTTCAAAAGTTTCATTCCTCTGCCTAGTCTCTCAAATGGAGCATACTTCATTTTCCTTGACAACTGGTCGATGATCTTATGTATGTTATAGTGTAGTAATTAAGTCGTCAACGATATTCATAGAATATGCATAAAGAACAACTTAGATGTTTTGATGAGAAGGTTACAAATTCACTTATGGCAACACAATAAGCTAAAAGTAAGTTGCAGTGTTACCATGGTAAACTCTACATTTTAACCCACCAAATATAAATATGAAATCATGATGAAAACACAATCCATCACTGAACTACTATTATGTTATAGATTTGTTGCACTTAATAACTGTAGTAATGGTCTTGCATATTGTTATCAACGAGGTGGAGCACCCGCGCGTTGCCGCGGGATTTTTTGCCAAAGAAGGTTTAAAAAACAGTAATAATATGTAAAGTATGGAAGATTGTAATCATATAAAGCTAGTATCATACAGAATTATACAAAATATTACTGCTGTTTTCCGGCTAAGCATAGTGCAGCTTTAGTTATAAGAATAAAAGGTTCATAGGTGGAAAGTTTCGATCAACTTCAGGGGAATGACATCCTTTACCATCGCAACATCCTCCTGCACAAAAATGTACATAAATACGCTGTTAACTAACTGTGTTGCAAGAATGAACATTCAGTACTAATAGTAGAATTGAAGTCATCCCAAACTGAAAGCATGACCTGAAAGCAATGGTCACTCAGGTCCTTTGTATTACCACATTGTTGTAGGTAAACCGGTTGTAAAGGAGTTATTAACAGTTGTATAATGTTCAAGGATTGGTTAGTTATTGTAGGATTTAGATTGTCATTTGTTGCTTATAAAGGCATTTTTTTTTTGGAATTAGAAAAAAGATTAAATATATCTGTGATTAGCAGTCCTTGATCGGCAACCCGCTGATTAGTAACCCGTCATCACCGATACTAAATTGCCTTGATGATTAATATAGAGTGTACCTTTGAGGTTGCTCCAGGCTGCTGTCATTGATCTTATCTTCGCATACCTCAGGGTGCATAAAAATCTTGAGTCCTCCACAACAGGAATGATACTCTGGTCTGGCGCTCTTCGAGTGACCTTTTAACCGCTCTTCGTACCAGAAGGCTGCCCCACAACGATGACAACGCTGATCACAATCTACTTTATCCTCATATGCTGGCAATGAGTCTGCAAACAATTAGTTTAACAGTTTAGGTAACAGCTTATGTTATCGAAAACTAATTAGTAAAGAAAAAGTAAAGGTGCTGAAAAAAGATGAGGATGTGTCTCTGACCGGAGCGATTGCTGGCTCATGCTGGTGTGGCAATGCGCCTCTGACAACACCCCTACGCGTGTTGCGTGTCGTACTGTGACCACGTGAGGAGGAGGTAGGCAAGGCTCGTGATGGTCGCATTTTTGGTGCCGTTGGAACGGAGCAATTAGAGGTGCTACGTTTGCCTGCCAAAAGAAAATGAAGAGTCAAGGCAGGACAACACAAAGTAATAAGGAAGGCGCCGTATATAAACGAAAATAATGCAACAGCATGGTCAGAATTTTTTTTTAACACGTACATTTATTCATGTTAGAAGTGGAAGCCTGTTCGTTTGTCAAAACAACTCGTCGAGTAGTCATTCCAATCCCAGCTGATGCAATACACGACATGACATTTTCTTGACCTGCACAACTGTACGGCTGGAAGTGTGGTGGTTGTTGATGTGTCGCCCTTTCCCAAGACACAGAAGCAGTATTGGTTAAGGTGGTGACATCTGCTTATGACAAAGAGAAGAAGGTGTAAGAAGACAATGCAATCATGTAATATTTAAGCGTAATAGGAGGGGGGAAAAAAAGAACAGACCATGTTTAAAAGCTCAAACGGATGTTGACTCAGGTGGAACTACACCGAAGGACGGATAATTTTGAGAAGTAACCGTGGTTAGGCAACCATGTACACTACTTAAGCCAGCTCGAGTATCTATTCCATAGTCTAAATCTGCGGTGCCCGTGCCTCTTTTAGCAGCCACACAGCCAGTGTCAATGTACCCAAAATCAGAAAACCCATGAGTTTTGTAGCAACCAACACAAATATTCCATCAGAAAACCCAAAATCAGAAACCACCGAAAACCCAAAAAATAACACAACTTTTTTCGATGGACTCCAAATATAAATGGCCACTAAACACATGAAACTGTTTATTCGCTTTAAAAATAAGTAGGTAAGTATTTACAGAAGCAATTCCAAACACCCTTTGGACTGAAGATTAATAATCGTGAATCACCAATCTTTAAGTAATTACTGTCACGGTGTCACCAAGTAATTACTTTCACCTGTAGTAACTGTTTTTAACATGTTCAGTCGCAATGTACCCAAACTTCTTAAATTGGTTATACACGACTTAATAAAATATGATCAACAATTTAAGACACACCTTGATTTGCAAGCCGATGCACTTCATTATCGATGGCAACAGTTTCTGCAGAGTGGTTTCTATTTCTGTCTGCCTGTAATGTTGGGAAGTCGTATTAACGTAATGAGCGCATGATGGTATATGCGTCACAGTGTATAGAAGAGCATCAAGTGTTCAGGTGTGATGCATGTGACATCGTGTGTCAATTAGCACACTTGCATACAGCTGCTACCGGTGCTTTTGCTTTTCCCAATGTTACTTTAATACCCCTTCCTAATGGAGTCTACCCTCAACTGATCAAAAGATAAACCTATATATATCCCATTACCCAATATGCCTCAAAGGCTATATCAATCATCAGTGTATGTACGTGTGTGCGCGCGCGCGTGCGGTGAAGTGCATACCTTGTCATATAACCATTGCATATATAGGGCTCCAAGTTTAGCATCAAAAAACCCAACACCCAACTGACTTGCCAATAGAGGTAAGGCAGTTGCGCAATCCCAGGCAGTAAAGATTGGGACAAAAGATTGTTTCCAATCACCTGTAACAACACGGCATAAGAACCCCCTGTCAATGGCTGCCTACGTTAGTCAACGATAAAAAATAAGTCCTATGATAAAAACAGAACGATACTAACCTCGAAGTGAAACATAAGACAACAACATCCATATAGTTTTTTTCAGCAGACCCAAACACCCCTAATGACAGCAGCATCCACACCCAAAAGGCCCTTTAAAAGTGCATTTTACAAAAGCCTCCTAAAGCAATTTAGTCGCAACATCAGGTTGTTATTGAAAAAGAAAAAAATATTCTTGTAGTTTTAGTTGACACACTAACTGTCAGTAAATGAAATTACGTATTCCGGAGAATAATGTTTAGGGATGAGTGGATGACCCAACCTGTTAAAACCCAAGGTCACCCGGTTTTGACTCGCNCCTCAATAATGAAGCAATATGAGTATTGGTCACAGACCTCACTCCTTGTACCTTCAATTAAGTATAATTGAAACTCAGGTTCAAATGACTTTGGAGTCCTCACCCTATTGCTCCTTCTGAGCTCAGGTTCAGGTTGTTGTTCCACAACCTCAGCAGGAACCTCATCAGATACTTCTGAAGCACCATTTTCATTGGTTCCATTTGGAATCCTTTGACTTGGTCTAGGGATAGATGAAAATCTATTCTCATCAAAAAATGCATCCCTTGATTCAATTATAGAGTTAATTGAAACAGATTCATTAGGTTCAATGACATAGAACCTATATGCCTTGGAATGCTCAGCATATCCAACAAAGATGCATTCAATGCCTCTTTCACCCAAAGTTTTCTGCTTTGGATCAGGGAGTCTTACAACAGCCCTACAACCCCAAATCCTGAGAAAGTTCAGGTTGGGTTTTCTTTTAGTCCAGAGTTCATAAGGGGTAACCTTGTTCCTTTTGTTGGGAACTCTATTTAATAAATAGCAAGCTGTTAACATAGCTTCACCCCAGAACCCTTGACTCAGCCCTGAATAGGACAACATGGAATTAACCATCTCCTTCAGCACCCTGTTTTTCCTTTCAGAAATACCATTTTGCTGAGGAGTATAGGGAGCAGTCGTTTCATGGATTATACCAACAGACTGAAAATACAGAGTATCCATGTACTCACCTCCCCTATCAGTCCTAAATCTTTTGATTAGAGACCCTTGTTGCAATTCAACTTCAGTTTTAAATACTTTAAATTTATCTAATGCTTCATCCTTAGTATGTAACAAATAAACATAACAAAACCTAGAAGCATCATCAATAAAAGTCACAAAGTATTTCTTATTCCCCAAAGAGGGAGTAGCATGCAAATCACATAGATCACTATGAATCAGTTCCAACACTTTAGTTTCACGTTTTACACTTTGAAAAGGTTTCTTAGTTATTTTGTTCATCATACAAGTTTTACACTTTTTAGTGTCCATATCAAAGGCTGGAATTAATCCATCCTTAGACATATCTTGCATTCTTTTAAAGTGTACATGGCCAAGTCTAGCATGCCATAAGTTTGAATCATTCAATTTAGTGGTTGACATAAAAGCAGAATTAACATTATCATGCACAATATTAAGCCTGAACATTTGATTACACAAATAGCCAAAACCAATAAACACACCATGTTTAGACAAAACATACTTATCAGATTCAATTACTTGTTTATAACCACAATTATTCAAAACACTACTAGAAACCAAATTCTTTCTAACATCAGGAACATGTAAAACATTAAACAAAGAAACAATCTTTCCAGAACTAAACTTCAAATCCACACATCCTTTTCCATGCACCAGGGCAGTTGACTCGTTTCCCATATGAAGAATAGAACCATCATTCATTGACTCATAAGTCTTGAACCAGCTTCTATCTTTACACACATGAATTGTAGCTCCAGAGTCAACCCACCAAGCAACATCATCATCCTGCACAAAATAAATTTCAGATATATATGTAACATAATAAATCTCAAAAGACTTATTAAACATATTCTGACCTTTCAGAGAATTGGTGTTACCATTCCCTCCACTTGTGCCTGATCCATTGGATTTGTTTCCAACTTTACCACCCTTGCAATCTTTCCTGAAGTGTCCAGGTTTCCCACACTTCCAACAAGTCACTTTTGGTTTCTTGTTAAGATCATCTTTGGTGTTATCATGATGCTTACGCTTGCCCTTGTTGTCATTGTTCCTGGAGGAGTTGTTATGCTCCACCATATTGACAACTGATGGACCAGTAGCATTGCTACTCTTTGGCTTGTCAATGTCTTGTGCTTTGAGTGATTCCTCAATGCGCAAGTGACTGCCCAACTCAACAAGAGTTAACTCCTCCTTCTTATGCTTAAGCATATGCTTGAAATCTTTCCAAGAAGGAGGTAGTTTATCGATGATACAAGAGACTGAAATAGCCTCATCCATGTTCATCTTGTGTTGTGTGAATCGACCAAGTATACTAAGAAGTTCATTGTATTGTTCCATGACAGGTCTAGAATCAACCATTTTGTAATTGTTAAAATTACTTACAAGGAACTTCTTACTTGATGCATCCTCAGCCATATACTTGGCTTCCAAGGAATCCCATAGTTCTTTAGAAGATTCAACATTCTGATAAATATCAAAGAGTGAATCAGACATACCATTGAGGATTAAACCTCTGCAAACATAGTCATCATTCTCCCACTTGCTTCTTGCTCTCATCTGTTCCATGGTAGCATTATCCCCATGATCTTCAGGAATATCAGAAGTGAGAACAGACACTACATTCATGCTTGTCAGCAGGAACTGCATCTTCTTCTGCCATCTTCTAAAATCAACACCTTCAAACTTTTCCAGCTTGGAAAAGTTAGCAGCCATATGTCTCATGACAGCAGCCATTGATTATCACTAATAGTTTCTATTGATTGTTGGTTATTAGGTGTTACTGTGTTCCCAGATTAGGGTTAAGATAATCAATGAGTACCGGATATTCACTTGAAATCGTGGTATCACTTTCCAATAGAAACTATTCGACCCTATGCCTGGGTTACACGAATATCTCTATGGGATAAGACCAAGTGATGTTCTTGTTTTAGGCACAAATCAAGAACAGAAGCGTATTCAAGTGTTTAGGGTTTATGTTGATCGTACTCCTGCAGATGTGTTATGACCTCTATTTATAATAGAGAATACTCAAACCCTAGCCCATGGAATTATGTATAATTAACGGCCCATTAATTATATCATAATACTTTCCATAATAGTAGGAATCAGTGGTTATAATCGAGCAGTACTTTGATCAAGCAGTACTTTGATCAGCAGTACTTTGATCAGCAGTAGAGTCTAGCAGCAGAGTCTAGCAGTAGAGTCTAGCAGCAGAGCAGAGTCTAGCAGCAGAGTCTAGCAGCAGAGTCTAGCAGCAGAGTCTAGCAGCAGAGTCTAGCAGCAGAGTCTAGCAGCAGAGTCTAGCAGCAGAGTCTAGCAGCAGAGTCTAGCAGCAGAGTCTACTAGCATCAGATTCAGCAGAATCTCACTAGTATAACCACAATTGAGTCAGGGTGTTCATGGACCAAATGGGTGTACACTCCGTACCTCCAAACCCATTACCAGGTGTGAACTCATCCCTCAAGTGCACTAAATTTTCCAACAATCCTCCCCAAATTTAGTTCACTTCCTTTGCATGAAAAAATAAACATAAAACAAAACAAGTGCATAAATGAAAATATCCTGAGGATTGAATTTCCACATTAGTACATATACGTTCAAATATTCGAGAATCAGGGTGTTCTAAGAATTGAACCCTTCAACCCATTTGAATACCTGAAGATAAATACACACAAGTTTTCAAACACTTAAATACTCCTGACACTATTACAAGCCATGTGTCCATATCCAATTCATAAATGTTGTAAAAGCTAAAAGTCCAAAGCTTCCTGAAGCGGCAAAACTTCAACATTTACATAGGTGGTTCATCTTTTAATCATGCTCCTGCTCAGCACTTTGTCAAAGAAAATAACCATTAAGAAGTGAAGACTTCATCCTCCTTTCCAGCAGGTAACAAGCACAACCTTGGGATGTAATATAAAACATGTGCTTCAGTCCACAAAATGTTCAGCTTTCCACATTGAACTCAGCTTCCAAGTTTCCTTAGAAGGGAGTTGGGTATCTTTGCATTCAGTGACTAAGTAGGACTTAAACCCATCCCTGTAGCAGACTTTAAAACCAAGTCTCTAGCCAAACCCTTCGTCAAGTGATCAGCTAAGTTTTGTTGAGATCTAACAAACTCTATAGATACCACCCCATTCATGATGAGCTCACGAATCATGCTATGCCTGACACCTAAGTGTCTAGACTTCCCATTGTACATCTGGCTATAAGCCTTTGCCAATGTAGCAGCACTATCACAACGGATAGAAATAGGTGCTATAGGTTTAGGCCACAATGGAATCTCAAGAAGCAGGTTTCTCAACCATTCAGCTTCTTTACCAGCAGCAGCTAAAGCCACAAATTCAGATTCCATGGTTGAACTGGTAATGCAAGTTTGTTTCTTGGATGCCCAAGAAATTGCACCTCCACCAAGTAGGAATACCCAGCCACTGGTAGATGAATTATCTTCAGTGTTACTGATCCAACTTGCATCAGTGTATCCTTCCAACACTGAAGGATAACCAGTATATGAAAGACTATAATCCATAGTTCTTTTCAAATACTTAAAGACCCTCTGAATTGCTTGCCAGTGATGAGCACTAGGATTACTAGTATACCTGCTCAGTTTACCCACTGCAAAAGCAATATCAGGCCTAGTACAAGTCATGGCATACATCAAGCAGCCAATTACCCTAGAATACTCAAGTTGAGATACAGCTTTGCCAGTATTAGGCATTAGCTTCTCACTTGTATCCATAGGAGTACTCACTGGAGTACAATCAAAGTAATTAAATTTCTTTAACACCTTCTCAATGTAATGAGACTGTGAGATAGAAATCTTGTTACTTTCATGTTTAATCCTAATACCAAGGATAACATCTGCCTCCCCCATATCCTTCATGGAGAACTTTGATGACAAAAATTCTTTTGTAAGATCAACTTGATTTTGGTCAGTGCCAAAGATCAACATGTCATCAACATATAGACAAATGATGACTCCTTTACCAGATTCATCAAATTTGCTATATACACATTTGTCAGCCTGGTTAAGTGAATAACCACTAGACAAAACCACTTCATCAAATTTTTGATGCCATTGCTTAGGTGCCTGTTTTAGTCCATAAAGAGACTTAATCAGTTTACACACCTTGTTTTCATTGCCAGGCATGATGAAGCCCTGAGGTTGTTTCATGTAAACTTCCTCATCTAAATCACCATTCAAGAAAGCTGTCTTCACATCCATCTGATGAATAATCAGATTGTGAATTGATGCCAAAGCAATTAGCAATCTTATGGTACTGATACGAGCCACAGGGGCATAAGTATCAAAATAGTCTATTCCTGACTTTTGTTTAAAGCCCTGAATAACTAGTCTTGCCTTGAACTTTTCAACAGTTCCATCTACCTTCATTTTCTTTTTGAAAATCCATTTGCAACCTAGAGGTGTGCAACCAGGTGGTAGATCAGTCAACACATAAGTGTTATTGCCCATGATGGAATCCATCTCATCATTAACTGCTTCTTTCCAGAAAGCAACATCCTGGGACTTCATTGCTTCTTCAAATGTTTTGGGATCATCCTCAATAATGAAGCAATATGAGTATTGGTCAGAGACCTCACTCCTTGTACCTTCAATTAAGTATAATTGAAACTCAGGTCCAAATGACTTTGGAGTCCTCACCCTATTGCTCCTTCTGAGCTCAGGTTCAGGTTGTTGTTCCACAACCTCAGCAGGAACCTCAGCAGAAACCACATCAGGTTCTTCTGAAGCACCATTGTCATTGGTTCCATTTGGAATCCTTTGACTTGGTCTAGGGATAGATGAAAATCTATTCTCATCAAAGAGTGCATCCCTTGATTCAATTATAGAGTTAATTGAAACAGATTCATTAGGTTCAATGACATAGAACCTATATGCCTTGGAATGCTCAGCATATCCAACAAAGATGCATTCAATGCCTCTTTCACCCAAAGTTTTCTGCTTTGGATCAGGGAGTCTTACAACAGCCCTACAACCCCAAATCCTGAGAAAGTTCAGGTTGGGTTTTCTTTTAGTCCAGAGTTCATAAGGGGTAACCTTGTTCCTTTTGTTGGGAACCCTATTTAATAAATAGCAAGCTGTTAACATAGCTTCACCCCAGAACCCTTGACTCAGCCCTGAATAGGACAACATGGAATTAACCATCTCCTTCAGCACCCTGTTTTTCCTTTCAGAAATACCATTTTGCTGAGGAGTATAGGGAGCAGTCGTTTCATGGATTATACCAACAGACTGAAAATACAGAGTATCCATGTACTCACCTCCCCTATCAGTCCTAAATCTTTTGATTAGAGACCCTTGTTGCAATTCAACTTCAGTTTTAAATACTTTAAATTTATCTAATGCTTCATCCTTAGTATGTAACAAATAAACATAACAAAACCTAGAAGCATCATCAATAAAAGTCACAAAGTATTTCTTATTCCCCAAAGAGGGAGTAGCATGCAAATCACATAGATCACTATGAATCAGTTCCAACACTTTAGTTTCACGTTTTACACTTTGAAAAGGTTTCTTAGTTATTTTGTTCATCATACAAGTTTTACACTTTTTAGTGTCCATATCAAAGGCTGGAATTAATCCATCCTTAGACATATCTTGCATTCTTTTAAAGTGTACATGGCCAAGTCTAGCATGCCATAAGTTTGAATCATTCAATTTAGTGGTTGACATAAAAGCAGAATTAACATTATCATGCACAATATTAAGCCTGAACATTTGATTACACAAATAGCCAAAACCAATAAACACACCATGTTTAGACAAAACATACTTATCAGATTCAATTACTTGTTTATAACCACAATTATTCAAAACACTACTAGAAACCAAATTCTTTCTAACATCAGGAACATGTAAAACATTAAACAAAGAAACAATCTTTCCAGAACTAAACTTCAAATCCACACATCCTTTTCCATGCACCAGGGCAGTTGACTCGTTTCCCATATGAAGAATAGAACCATCATTCATTGACTCATAAGTCTTGAACCAGCTTCTATCTTTACACACATGAATTGTAGCTCCAGAGTCAACCCACCAAGCAACATCATCATCCTGCACAAAGTAAATTTCAGATATATATGTAACATAATAAATCTCAAAAGACTTATTAAATATATTCTGACCTTTCAGAGAATTGGTGTTACCATTCCCTCCACTTGTGCCTGATCCATTGGATTTGTTTCCAACTTTACCACCCTTGCAATCTTTCCTGAAGTGTCCAGGTTTCCCACACTTCCAACAAGTCACTTTTGGTTTCTTGTTAAGATCATCTTTGGTGTTATCATGATGCTTACGCTTGCCCTTGTTGTCATTGTTCCTGGAGGAGTTGTTATGCTCCACCATATTGACAACTGATGGACCAGTAGCATTGCTACTCTTTGGCTTGTCAATGTCTTGTGCTTTGAGTGATTCCTCAATGCGCAAGTGACTGCCCAACTCAACAAGAGTTAACTCCTCCTTCTTATGCTTAAGCATATGCTTGAAATCTTTCCAAGAAGGAGGTAGTTTATCGATGATACAAGAGACTGAAATAGCCTCATCCATGTTCATCTTGTGTTGTGTGAATCGACCAAGTATACTAAGAAGTTCATTGTATTGTTCCATGACAGGTCTAGAATCAACCATTTTGTAATTGTTAAAATTACTTACAAGGAACTTCTTACTTGATGCATCCTCAGCCATATACTTGGCTTCCAAGGAATCCCATAGTTCTTTAGAAGATTCAACATTCTGATAAATATCAAAGAGTGAATCAGACATACCATTGAGGATTAAACCTCTGCAAACATAGTCATCATTCTCCCACTTGCTTCTTGCTCTCATCTGTTCCATGGTAGCATTATCCCCATGATCTTCAGGAATATCAGAAGTGAGAACAGACACTACATTCATGCTTGTCAGCAGGAACTGCATCTTCTTCTGCCATCTTCTAAAATCAACACCTTCAAACTTTTCCAACTTGGAAAAGTTAGCAGCCATATGTCTCATAACAGCAGCCATTGATTATCACTAAATAGTTTCTATTGATTGTTGGTTATTATGTGTTACTGTGTTCCCAGATTAGGGTTAAGATAATCAATGAGTACCGGATATTCACTTGAAATCGTGGTATCACTTTCCAATAGAAACTATTCGACCCTATGCCTGGGTTACACGAATATCTCTATGGGATAAGACCAAGTGATGTTCTTGTTTTAGGCACAAATCAAGAACCTAATCATTTTTCAAGTGTTTAGGGTTTGTGTTCATCGTACTCATGCAGATGTGTTATGATCTCCATTTATAATAGAGTTTACTCAAACCCTAGCCCATGGAATTATGTATAATTAACGGCCCATTAATTATAACATAATACTTTCCATAATAGTAGGATTCAGTGGTTAAAACGAGCAGCACTTTGAATCAGCAGTACCTTGAATCAGCAGTAGAGTCTAGCAGCAGAGTCTAGCAGTAGAGTCTAGCAGCAGAGTCTACTAGCAGCAGAGTCTACTAGCAGCATCTCACTAGTATAACCACAATTGAGTCAGGGTGTTCATGGACCAAATGGGTGTACACTCCATACCTCCAACCCATTACCAGGTGTGAACTCATCCCTCAAGTGCACTAAATTTTCCAACATTCTGTTTGTCTGTCTTGCGGTGGAACGGGTATAAATAATAACAACAAACAGTCAAGCTCTCCCTTTGGGCAGACAAGTTCTCCCTTTGGACAGGCTGTCTTAGCTTTTGGGCAGGCTTCCCCATCCGCTGGGCAGGCAAGTCTTTCGCCTTTCAATCAGTCAAATGCATTTGGAGGAAACGTGTTTTCAAGCATCCCGTCAACACAAAGCACTAGCAACATGGGATTCAGTCAGATAACTGTGAGTTTCTTTTGTTAGTGTTCTTTATCTACATATGATACTCAAAAGGCGAAAAATTAAGGTTTTATCATTTCGAGTCTTGTGCATTTGTAGATAAAATTTGGGATTCTTATTACTTGTCTTTGTGTTTGTTACACCAATAATGATATTCAACGAAATTACGCAGGTCATTTATCTGTAATGCGTATTGCTAAGGGTCTTCATTCCAAAAATCTAATTTCTGATAGCTTGAATCCGTTATATATAATCACTAACTAACTTTTTCCGGTTATATATGTAGACTTCCCATCCAGTGCCTATTCAACCGGTTCAACCGACTCAGAATCCAGATGGTTCTTTGTTTGCAGCACCGACATGTAATTCAACGCACATTTATAAGTTTCTTAGATTCTTTAGAGACCTTTTAGAAATTCTTCCATTAATTTTCTTCTCAAAGTTTTGTTACTTTATTGTATTTGTGCCTCAACAGTTGGCATTGGTGGAACTTCAAGAAGTTATTCTCCGAGTAGTTTTATCCCGTATGTTTCACCCACAAGTCTTTTACCTTACTAGATAGATGTGGTAAATTTAACCCATTTACTTATGAATGGGTCGATTTCGATTACCTTTTTTTCTAAGATGTCAAACAGCTAAACTAATTACATAAATCTAAAATGGAAACGGGTCAAAAGTTGTCCAATACTCCAATATATATTTTAATGCATACAAGTAATGGGAAAAGGGAACTGTAATGGGACTACCTATTACAGTTCTAGGCTAAATTAAACGTAATAGATAGGTACAGATCTTACTTGGCATGATGTACAAGCTACAATGACTAATTAACTAATGACATGTGTGGGATCCCCTAGGAGACCGCGGAGTAAACATCGTTCTAGGAGATGGGTTTGAAGAGTTCTGGGGGTAATGTATGTCATTCCCTTCGTTTTCTCAGGTAATGGTTACTTAAGTATTTATTTTACGGTTACGAAACAACCTTTTACTTTTTTTTCCTCTCCTTTTCTGGCAAAAGGTGTTTCAACCCAATCTGTTTTTAACCATTACAAAAAAATACTCATTTTGATTCACTATCAAACAATGCTTAAATTCTTCTTGATGTGGCAAGTTTACAGATACCGTTTGGAACTTTACCTGCTTCAGATATCAAGTACAGTAAGAACGATATAATCAAGTGCTACACACACAGTGTAAGTTTAATACATTCTCCATCCCAAAATACAAGTCCATTTTAACTTTTTCAAATTCTTTTGATTCCGACTTTGACCTCCATTATTATTTTCGTGTTATAGTATAATACTTAATGCAAAATATATAAATGAGTTTGTGTTTTAAATGCATTTTCATTTGTATACTTTTCATCAAATATCATATAACACGAAAAAACAATTAAGGTCAAAGTCGGGGAAAAAAAACTTTGAAAAATTAAAAATGGAATTATATTTTAGGACCGGGGGGGGGTATTATTTTTTAACAAGCTGGTAATTTCTTCTCTACAGATTGTTAGCGAACTTATTCTTTTGAGGATATCATCTCTGACGACATACGAGAGTTCATTTCTGATCTTTTCAGGACCTAAAACTTTAAGATTCTAAATACGAATTGATGTATATGGGTTGAAAAGAGAGCAAGGTGTAGCGGGCACCTATTAATTTTATAGGTGTAACGTGTAATCATGTCAACATGTATCGTATAACACTCCCACGACATAAACATCATCTCCAATAAAATCTCCATAACCCACCACAAAATATACCCACTCACCAAAAAAAAATAAAAAATAAAAGGGGGGGGGGATAACACAACGTAAAGTTTGGCGATGGCACCTATAACTTGTTATCAAGCACCGCATCTTGCTCTCTAACATGATAGCTTATTGCTTTCATCAATCTGCGTACTTCTATACTATATTATAATGCATTTGAGACTATTCTATAATTAGAAAGACTTAAAACTCAGACTTTTTATTTCTTATTATGGAAAGATTTCAAATATTGATAGAAGAAGTATTTCAAACAACTGAAAACAAAAAACAAAAAAGTAAAAGCAGAAAAGTAGAAAATCTCTACTTATAAAGCATGAAGACAATTAAACGTGTAACCAACCGCAAAATATAGTCACATGGTACCTGGCGCCGCATTGCGCGGATACCTTTCTAGTATTCAAAAATACATGATTTCACACTCACAAAGCGCTCAGGCTTGTAATTTCCGTTTGGAGCCAAACATATTTACCTTGATTTTTTTGTATAATAAAAACAAAAGCTGACAAGCTATTAATGTGAAAATTTTCCAAGAATTAATTTGTCTTTGTGCAACCTTACAAAATCAAGTTGCACCAAGAAAATGAGACTATCGAACCACATGGCAAGGACTAAAAGACTCAACCACATATATGTGCTTGAAACTTATCTATAAAAGACTCAACCACCACCACATAATACGAAAGTCACCTATTGAGTTTTTCTAATGTTGGTTAATGTCATTTTCTTTTGATAAATAACTTGACTTTTCTTGGTGAGTGAGTGAGCAAATGGGAGAGATTAATCATTTCAGTCATGAAAAGCATCCATTGAAGCTAATTGAAGACTGGGAGACGGTTTTGAGTGTTGGTGGTGATAATGAGGAGAAGAAAGGTGTAGTTGATTGCATGGGATGTCCAGAACTGATAACGATTTCGGATGGTTGTGCATATGGATGTATCGAGTGTGGTTACTTTCTGCATAAAACATGCGCAGAACTACCACCCACTATCAATCACCATTTCCATCCTTTCCATCTTCTTACCCTCATTGTCCACATCAATGTGGATGGTTGGAACTGTGATGTTTGTCGTACAATAGGCGTATCAAGAGGCTTCAGCTACTGCTGCTCAGAGTGTGATTTTGATGCATGCACAAAATGTGGTGTTGCTGTTGTATCCAAGGAGGAAGCATCGATCAAACTGAAACATAAAGGTCACCCGCAACATACGTTAACACTCCAGTTAAGACGTGCTTCATTCCTTTGTGATGCTTGTCATACTAAGGATGAAGACTTTTTCTACCAATGTGATAGCTGTGACTTTTGGATTCACAAAACTTGTGCTTCCTTAGCTCCCACCATCAATCTACCCCATCACCCAAAACACCCACTTGTTCTTGTCCATTTGCTTCCAGACAATTTCTATAATTTTGAATATTTTTGCGAATTTTGCGAAAGATACATTCTACGAAACGACTGGTTGTATCATTGTGCAAATTGTAGATACTTTGCCCACATTAAGTGTGCTTTAAATGCTCCACCTCCAAGGTCAAACACTTCCTCTGTGTATGTTTTTATTCTTGTTGTGAAATTCCCTATCTAAACTCGATATGTAATTTCAGAGACGATGAAGGTATCTCTGTTGCTACTGAGGATTTACTGCATTTTCCCATGTCATACTCATTTACTGATCCACTGAAGCTGCTATATTCTGGAAAGGTAATTCTTGATGATAATGAAACATATGAGATTAACCACTGGAGCCATCCAGATCATCTATTAATCCTTACTGAAGAATCCCAAGGTAACAACAAGCCCGACATAGACTCTAGTGATCTTATTGAAGTATGCTACGGGTGTGTAAGACCCCTCTCCTTTCCATACTATAGATGTTGCCAAGATGGATGTTCATACACTCTCCACAAATACTGTGCCCAATTACCCCGAATATTACAACATCAACTTCACCTTGATCATTCCCTTAACTTGGTAGACACATTAGGAGATGAACACTATTTTAAATGCAGTGGTTGTTTTAGCTTGGGCAACACTTTTGCATACAAATGTGAATCTAATTGCAAGTTCTTCCTTTGTGTAAATTGTGTTTTTTTACCCAAAACCATCAAACACGAATCCCACAACCATCCTCTTGTCCAACTTGTTAAACCCAAACAACTATGTAGGGCATGTACACTATTCTACTCTAGTGATATAATAAATTATGCTTGTGAGGCTTGTAACTTCCAACTATGCATGTGTTGTGCAATGAGGTCACCACACTCCCTTACTCATAGGTATTGCAAAGGACATGAAATCCCATTGACATATCCCCCAGTTGAAAATCATCCTGAAGATTTCTATTGTGATATTTGTGAGGAGGAAATGCACCCCAAACGCCCGCTCTATCATTGTCATGATTGCAAAAATTCTTTTCACCTTAACTGTATTAGTCAAATGGATTATTATGCAAACATTATATGCAAGGGCAAGGTAACCGTTTCATATCACAAACATCCATTAACATATGTTCGAAGGCAGAAAGGTACTCCCCAGTATGTGTGTTCGGTTTGTAATGAAAATATTAATGGTTATTTAGTCCTTGAATGTCGGGCTAGATTATGTAATTTCAATATTTGCTATTATTGTCATCGGAATAAGAAATGGTGACATTAGAGGAAGTAAGAAGGAAGGGTTGTACGATTGTGTCAGTAAGTTATTTCCTTATATCGGTTTTCTCTTCTTCTTATCTTGACATTCTTTAAATTCAATTGGTACTTGTTTATAGTTGCATCAATTCAGGTATGCAAAGTCCTTTTTATCTGTAAAACTTTTTGATGCTCCGTATATCATACTAAGTTACTAACGTCCACGTCAGCAGACTAATTTCGGATTTTTTGACTAGTCTAGTATTCCAAAAGATTTTTTGTGGAATCTTTGATAAATTTGTATAGCATTTCAGAATGCGTTGATATTTAAACAAAAGAGTAGGTTAAAACTTTGAATGCGAATAATGGTGATTAGATATATATTTGCGGATAATGATATGATATATAGAAATAAACATTTAGGTTTTTCACATTTGATTTCTTTGAGGTTGGTGTTGATATTTTAGATTTTTTGTGGCCAAGAGAATGGTTTGGGACGAGGGTGACGAGCCTATGTGAGTAGTAACCATTTTGTCCATTGCCTTGTAATTCACTTTCTTCCAACAATATCATATTTTTAGTAGTGGCAATGTTTGGAAGAGAGTTGGTGTGACAAATTATTTTTGTAATTTGTTTATAGCGACTATCTAATCCATATAAAGCATATACCACAAGATTCTTGTCTCTAACGGTACCACCTAGATTTTTCATATGGTCCTGTCATATTTTGTATTTTTTAGAAGTAGGCATTAATAGAGAGATTACCTAGTAGGATAGACCAAAGTTGATTGCAATAATGGTGATTGCATTAGCATCTTCATTATCATGAAAATGGTCCTTAATTAAGGTGATCCCAGAAATCTCTTTAGCCTTACCCGGTGTTGAGATGAGTTTATCTTGAAGTGATTCCGAGCAAGTGCCTAATATTCACATCTTGATAAGATCATCAATTCTATCCCAATCAGGATCAATGGTGGTGGTGCTTGATGACTCATCCTCGATGTGCTTTTTGAGACTAAGGCTTCCTAGATGAATCTTGAAAAATGAACTCTATGTTTGATTAATGAATATATTATCCATCTCAAAACAATATATATAGAGTATTCTAGATACAAAGAGAATGAGCTAGGTAACTAGTAAGACTGTAAGAGCTTATAGGCTTAAATAATATATCTACAATACTTTCATCTGCCATTAAACATTGAGAATCATTCATATAACACAAGATAGTGAGTACTATATAATGGAAGATATTAATCATTATATAGCCATGCAGATAGTGAGTATTCACTGAAGCTAACTGAAAACTTGTAAGACAGTTGTAGGTGTTGTTGTTAATGATAATGAGAAGAAGAAAGGTGTTGTTCATTGTGATAGATGCAGGGACGGACCCAGGATTTTTGAAAATTTATTTTATGACCATGAGTACCAAAGTTGTCCGATAAATAATTTATTAGGTAAAATTGGGTTTTGCACAAGTTCACAAAAGACACATTTTATAAAAAATTTACACTTCATGACCTAAAATTAGGTGTAGCATGTGCCACACCCGGCCCCCATGTGGGTCCGTCCCTAGATGGATGTCGGGATCCCATACTGATATCGGGTGGCTCTACATATTGGTGCATCGAGTGTGGTTACTTTTAGTGGATATCTCATGCTCAAACTCCACATGCTACAAAATTTGGGGCCTTTGAGTGACTATTCTCTCACCGCAAATGTCTTTATGGAGCCGAAAAATAGAGGTCCTTTGTGAAATGTGTTATAGGTTTGATTTGAATTCCTTCTGATTCGATGCAACAACTAATCATTGCCTAACATGCAAGATTTGAGAATGGTCACATCATGTTTTATCATAAATATGGGTTAAAGTTGTCCGTCAAATCAATCTTTTTCTAAAATTATAAACACAATATGTATCGTTCTAATGAAATGTAATAAGCGGCCAAGTGGCTATGAACCAAAAGGTTGGTTTCAAGCTTAGGTTGACTTGTAATTCGATTCTAAACATTGCACATCAACCTAAGCTTGAAATTAAATGTGTTATTAGTATACCCCTTAGCGGATAGTGGAACCCCCTTACCTCACTTTTACCATTATTAGTCTATTTTTTTATTGTTTTATGTTTCGTATTTTCTGTCTTTTAATACTTTTTACTTATCAAACTTATGATTTTCTGTTTCATACTGTGAGTTCCCTAGTTTTATAATAAAAGCAAAATTTTATAAAAAGAAAAAGAAGAAGACGAGGATGTTGTAATTCATTTAGGGGTATGAACAACCATCCTTTTTGGGTATAAATTCGTGGGTCAAATGAATCAACTTGAAGCCTTGTATAAATTCATAGGAAATTGTTCAAGCCCAGCTGACAGGTAGATTCTTCATTTGCAAATTTAATTCATAGACACCAAATCTTGTATTTTTCAATATGAAAATGTTAAGGTCCATCATGAATCAATCGTGTGTACAACATATCAATTCATGGGCCTTATGTATAGACGTATAATATTATCTTACTTTTAACTTTTCATTTCGGTCGTCACATGTTTAAAGTTAATTATCAACTAATCTCTTACATCTTCAGTTAGTTTATATTACAATTTAACTTTTTGGGTAGTTGTTTATTGGGATTTTAATTCAAGATAAACCAAAAATATCTTACATTTTTGTCGAATTTAGTGATTCAGGTCACATGTTTAATTATACCTACCAATGAAGATCTATAGGGTCAAGTATACCCTTTGATAACAAATCTATGTAAAATGAGCCCCCAGATAAACCACTAAAACTATTAGAATTGCCATAAAGACTCCCTCTCCTAATTTGAACCCCTCTTATTATAAACTAGCACATAGTGAGCCGATGTCTGTTATATTTGACTATGCTCGAGAAGGTTTAATTGAACTGGGTATTGGATGATTTTGTTGAACTGCTTATTTCTGCTTCAGTACAGCTTAACTGAACAGCTGATTAGTGATTTTGTTTTTGCTTTTTTGGGTGAGTTAGATAACTAAAACATGTTTGGGTTGTAGTACTTGTATTTGCGAGTAATTTTGGGTTTAAAATTCATGAGGTCAGTTGGCTGATTAGTGATTTTGTTTGTGCTTTTTGGGTAAGTTGGATAACTAAAACTGCTTATTTCTGCTTCAGTATAGCTTGACTGGACTGCCTCAGCCAATGTTTGAGTATCTTCAACTTCAAACAATAGTGGGTTTAGGTTTTATTTATTTGCTCAAAATATTTGTTTGTGCTTCATCATCAATAAGTGGGTGTATGGTTCAATTTTAACTGAATAATGTGAGCTGAGGTTGCTACATTTTAGTACAGTTGCAAATATAACTTTCAAGTCAGCCCATTCTGGTATAAATCTTAGCCTTTTCGGGAAAAAAACAAAGAAAACAGAATGAATATTAGTTTATGTGTAAATGAATAACAATATATTATTGAGACATTTATTGAGCACTTGTTCCGCATGTTTAATTTCCAGGCCTAAGCGGCTAAGCCCATCTAACCTGATCCATTTATCCGCAATGGTTGACACATTTCTAAAAGTTGGGTTAGATGCGTTAACATGAGTTGAAGTCATCACCAACTAAAAACCTTATGTTGCGCTATCTATTTACAATGTTCTTGTTTTGGAATTTTAAAAACTACAAGGGTTATTTTATAAAATTTACTTTTGTGTGATATGTAAAGAAAGCTTCTAATTGACAAAAGGAGAAAGGAAAGCTTTAAAAGTAAGATGCAAACTTCTAATTTGAGAAACGAATGTTCTTTTAAAAAAACTTTAATTACCAAATTCTCCTACAGAAGTTCATGTTAAACTAACAAAAATGTTGGTTAGTTATTGTAGTTTAACGTGTCAGTAAAACAAAGTGAAGAAATATGTTCAACTAACAAAAATGTTGGTTATTTATTGTAGCTCATGTTATAGTGACAAGAAATCTGTTTATATCTTTTGTGAATTTCACATTTAAAAAAAGTTGTATGTTCAAGAAAGAAAAAAAATTGATTTAAGAAAGAAACAATTTTTGAAAAGAATGCATTACTTGAACCCAAACCATCTTAAAATAATAATTCAACTATATTATCTTATGTCCATTTTTATTCAAATCTATAACAAAAAATTCAATATATATTAGACATTCAGCTTATAGCTTTTACGTTAAAATACTGGATCGTTTAACATAATATATTATTTCTATCTTAAAAACAACATAACTATTAAAATAAAAATAAACTACAAATTAATTTGTTATGCTATCCCATCCAATGTATGCTTTTAACATGAGCAAAACATGAGGTAGATACTTTTCTTCATTGAAGTCTACAAAAGCTTAAAGAGTAATGAAGAAGTTAAGACCAAAGAGAAATTCATATTCACAAAAGCATAAAAAGCAATAAAGAAGTTAAGATTAAATAGCAATTTTTGTCTTTTATGTTGCTTGTAGAGTTGTAGCTGTAAAAAATAATAATCAAACAGTGATTATGCATGTGAATTTTTATATATATTGTGAATATAAAATTACTTAACTAGAGTTAATGAAGATCTAATTTCTTAATATGCCTAAGTTTATATACCTAGCTTAGCTTAGGACATGTTTTTGTTGGGTTCATTCATCACCCAAGTCCCTGATTACAAGATTTGAACACAAATTAAGCCAAGTGATAAACTATCTTGAACACAACCAAGTCACTGAGTGAATAGTCATTCAGTGAGTCATCTTCAGGAAGCTAAGGATAAGTCTATGAAGTAAAGACTTTCCATTCAGTGAGGCGGATTCTCAGTGTTTGGCCTAAGCCAAAGAAGAAGATGATGGATTCAGTGAGTGATGGCAATTAGCTCACTGAATCCCTGTTACACCTCACTGAAGCAACAAAGAGTTAAAGACAAATGATATAAACAGTGGCCTGAAGACTGGGCAAGACTTAAGGCGAGAAATGTTGAAGTTGTTAGAAGTGTCAGTACCTGCTCAACGTCAACATTACCCTGAATGGCTTGAGTTCAGAAAGGGGTCAGTCCTGACCTAGGAAAGTAGTCTTGTCTCTTACCCCAAATAGATTGATGTAATAGAGACAAAATATGTAAGTATTTTGTCTCTACCCTAGGCAGCTGTAATTTGTCTTTATCGTATAGGTTAAGATTACATTGTATATAAATAGGAGTCATAAGGAGAGGTAAAGGTTGTCGAGTTTGTGCACAAAGACTAAGTCATTCACAAACTAACCTTTCCCTCTCCAAATAGCAACCTGTTCCTAAGATAGCTTAGAGAACCTTTGGTGCTACTTAAGCTTAGCTTAAGTTTAGTGAGAGTTGTAATATACCATACTTGTCATTCAATCCCCAAGTGTTTATTCCGCAAACACTTGGGGTATAATTCTTTCTTTAATAAAGAGTTAAACGTTGAAAAATATTGTGCTTTATTTACTTTACGTTTTTCTTTATTCATCTCATTGTTATCATCATGGAACTTGGTTAGTTAACTTTCTAGCTAAATAACCAAGTAAAAGGGACCAACAGTTTTAACTGTATCGGGTGACATGCGTCTTGATCGAGAGTTAGATAAGATAGAATATAAATTACTATATATGACTAGAACATCAAAGGTGAAGATTGTAATATAGGAACATAGATCTTTTTTTTGTTCCAAGATAATAATAAACAGTTTTATTTTATCAAATGATATTTTAACCTTTGACTAATAATGATATTCTTTTTAAATTTGTTATTAATAATTTAATATAATGAAATATTATTGTTGTCTCTACTTTTTAGTAGACATTTAATCTGATATAATCAATCATATAAGGGTGGGCTAGTGATAAAAAATTTGTGACAATTATCACTAAAAATGAGAGGTATCGATTCAATTCATGTTAAGTGCAAATAATACGAAAATGATCATGGCAATTTTCTAAAGGGAGGGATTTAACCGGTTTGAATCTATGTGACGATAAGTTCAAATTTTTTAGTTAGAATAAAAATGGTTAATAGATTTTAATTAGTTTGAGATGTTTTTATTGTATATAAAGGGTACTAATGTCTAAACGAAAAGTTGAAGGACAAAAGAATTGCTATGGCTTAAATACCAAGGGTGAATATTGTAACTTTAGAAAACTATAAATATGTATATCCGATCCGTAAAACGTAAACAGAGCGTTTAAATTTGTTTTCTGTTAAATTTAAGTAATACAGATTTCCTTTGTGTCAAACTTTTTAAAAAAAACAAGAGAGGAAATAATGGAAGAGATTAATCATTTTTTTCACGAGGCGCATACATTGAAGCTCATTGACTGGGACAAGATGCAAGAAAGTAGAGTTGCCTGTGAGTGTGATATATGTGAGGAATCCATATCAGTTGGTGACTTTGCGTATGCTTGCACCCAGTGTCGTTTTTTTCTTCATAAATCATGTTCACAACTTCCGAAAACTATCCACTATCCTTCTTTATATCATCATCCTCTAACAATCGCAATGTTCAAAACTTTTCGTTCCAGTTTTTATAGTTGTAGAATTTGTCGTCAAAAAATAGCTAAAGGGTTTTTTTATCGTACTTACGGTGAAAATCCAGGATTTATTTGTTGCAGTAACTGTTTTCTTGTTGAGTTTGCTTGTAAGACAGAATATGATGCTATCAAGGAGAAGGCGACAACCAAATTACAACACAAAGGCCACCCACTACATACTTTAACCCTCCAATTAAGGCATGGTGCATTCCGTTGTGACGCTTGCAAAACTGACGAAAAAGGCTTATTCTATCAATGTGATAGTTGTGACTTCTGGATCCATGAGACATGTGCTTTCTTACCACCTACCATCAATCTACCATATCATCACCCTAAGCACCCACTTGTTCTTATCTACTCACTTCCAGAGAAATTCTACAAATACCCATATTATTGCAAATTTTGCAACGAACTCATTCGAACGAATGAATGGTTGTATCATTGTGCAAACTGTAGATATTTTGCACATATCAAATGTGCCTTGAATGCACAGCATCAACCTTCTACTCCAAGGTAAATCTAACTTATAGTATCTTTTTAATTGTGCGTGTTTGTGATTAATTATCGTCTAAATACAAAATATGTACATGATTTCAGAGATAATCCGAGCACTTCCGCAGCTAGTGATAATGAAATCAGTTTGCTACATTTTCCCATGTCGGAGACATTTACAGACCCATTGAAACTACTGCATTCTAAAATCATAGCTCAAGATGATAAGGAGACAACTGAGATTAATCATTGGAGTCATCCTGCTCATCCATTGGTCCTGAATTTTGAAGATCCACAAGGTAACAACATGATTCCCGACATCAACTCTGGTGATCCAATAAAGGTATGTTATGCATGTGTACGACCCCTCTCCTTCCCATATTATAGCTGCAAAGAGGATAGATGTTCTGTATTCACTGATCTCCACAAATATTGTGCCCACTTACCCCCAACATTACAACATCAACTTCACCCAGACCATACCCTTGACTTATTAGACACATGGGAAGATGAGGATTTCTATAAATGCACTGGTTGTTTCAGCTATGGCAACACGTTTGTGTACAAATGCAAAATGAACTGCAAGTTCTGCCTTTGTATAAATTGTGCATTTTTACCCAGAACCATCAAACACGAATCCCACAACCATATTCTTACCCAACTTATTGATCCCAATGTTCTCTGCAAGGCATGTGACATGTGGGGGTATGGCATAAGCTATGCTTGCAAGGATTGTGACTTCCTTCTATGCATGTATTGTGCAATGAGGTCGCCAAAGTCCCTTGCTCACAGGTATTGCAAGGGACATGATATCCCATTGACGTATCCACCAGTCGATGATCATGCAGAAGATTTCTATTGTGATATTTGTGAGGAGGAAATGGACCCCAACTTACCGCTCTATCATTGTCACAATCACAAATCCAGAAGTTCTTTTCACCTTGGTTGCATTAGTCGAAAAGATTACTACGCAAACATATGGTATGGGGGCACAAGAACTCGGGCGTATCATAAACATCCATTAACATATGTCCGAAGAAAGAAAACACCAAAGTATGTGTGTTCTGTTTGTAACCAAGATATCAATGGTTTTTTGGTACTTGAATGTCGAGCCAGAGTTTGTAATTTTAATATCTGCTTTAGATGTCATCAGAAGAAGATAGGATATTAGGGGTAGCAATAAATTGACTTTCTTTTCTTTGAGTTCTTGTTATTTTCAATCGACATGTCTTGGATTTTTCTCTTGTTTATATATATATATATATATATATATATATATATATATAT
>LBNU01031663.1:42891-61844 GCA_014162995.1 Artemisia annua | reverse complement strand
GTGTTGAATGTTTGTTGAGACAAAGTATGATTACAAGTAACTTGTACATTTTACGTTATGTATCAAGTTATACGTTTGTCATCAATCAAAACAAACGAGACCGTATAGATTAAATATCGTAATATTTGCACTAACAGAGTTTAATGTGAAACTCATGGAAAAATTCATATTCTGACACATAACAGCACATATTTATTCACTACTTATAATGTACAAAGTTTAACGATCAGTTGTCATTGATTTGAGTGTCTTAAATTTTTGAAAAACAAAAATACTTTCCCCTCAATCTTCTCATGAGAGACAAGTATTTAAGAGAATTTAAATCCGTTTGACACACAATCAATGAAATGTCACGACTTTTTGAAAAATACTCTCCCCCTTAATCAATAACCCGTTTTCTATTGAAAGAGTTGTAGTCGTTGAATGAGTATGAGATATTTGTGAAAACTTAAGTCCAATTGATTTTTCAAAAACATGTAACCAGCAAGTGAAACCCAAATACTTTCGTGAAGAATCATAGACTGAAAAATATTTGAGATACAAAGAAGATTTCTCTTCTTAGACAAGAAATAATGCACTGAAGCATACATTAAATCGAAGAAACACATATATAAATGTCACACCCCCAAAATCGGGTCCAGCGGAAGCTTACATGTTGCTGGGGTGCAACTCAATTGGTATCACAACACAAGTGCAAAGAACGATTTTCATCTCATTCATTTAGAATAAAATCGTTTAACAAAAGTGTTAAATTTACATTGTTAAAAGTAATGCGGAATTAGGCCCTTAAAATAGTTTAAACGGTCCCCATATGAATATCAGAGTCTTATATGACCATGCCACGCCCTGCCAAAAGCTCCAGTAGCGTGCCGTTGCTTAATACCTGAAAATACATGCTAAAGTGTCAACACGAGGTTGGTGAGTTCATAGAGTTTAGTGTAAAATGAAATGCATTTGAATGAAGATTTCCCAGCAAAGGCATCGTAAATCCACCCAGTTCCAAGCCCCGTCCATTCAAGACTTGCAACCTGTGTGTTTACAACCCACTGCCGAATATGTTCTGGTTTATGAAGACAAAAGTAATATGTGGACCAAGATCTAAAATAAATTTAGTTCGACCAGTACATTTGGTTACGTGACCAATTCATTCGGTTATGTGACCAATTCAATCGGTTATGTTACCCGTACATTCGGTTATGTGACCCGTTCATTCGGTCATGTATGTACATAGTGGTGGAGCCGGTTCATTCGGTTAAGCGTGCATGATTGTTTAAAATGCTTGGGTCCAAAGGTAAAAGGATTAAGTGTGATGCAAATGAATATACACTACATTCGATTGAGTAACAAATTCATAACTGGAGCAAATAAATATTTGACTAAACATGTAGCATAATCAATTAAATCAAGTATACATTTAGATGAAAACGAGCATGTATTCTCCCCAAAACACTTATAAAACAAGTTAAAATAGGGGGCATGAACTCACCTTAGCAAAAGCAAATCCCGATTGGCAAATTGGTAATTGATAAATAAAGTCCGATAACTCTAATCGCGACCTAAATAATGCATATGTCTTAGGTTCGAAAACAAGGTCAAGCATGCAAGTCATACACTACATTATCACTTGTACATGTTGTCGTAATATTTATCGCCAAAAATGTAGTTAAGTCGATGTGTTCTTTTATTTAGAAAATCATCCTTGAGAATACGTAACTTGTTAATTTCGTGACCAAACCTTAGTCGTCTTGTCCATAAGTATATTGAAAATTTCTAACGCACCTAAAAAGTATACGCATGGTTCTACCATTTTTGTTTACTTCATTTCAACCAAAATACACTCAAAATGGTCTAAAATTCACTTTGAAAAATCCTAACAGCTTCATTTTTGCACTTATATGCTGTCAGAAATTCAATGATTGCGGCCACATACTTTTAGCCATATCTTTCGCTTCGTAGCTCCGTTTATTAAGTTTAAACTATCCATGCGAAGGTATTTAAGCGTACTCTAGGATTTTCAAGGTCTCGGCTAGCCTAAACATCCTTTACACCTCAGTTTTCATCCTCAAAAATTCGGACATACTACTCTTTTTCAGAAAATGTTGCTTTTCGTCGTTAATCTTGAAAATAGCATATCTTTTTCGTTATAAGCCCGTTTTAACCCATTCAAGCGGCCACGTTTGCGTTATTAAGTCTATTTTCTATATTTCTGCCTAAAATGGTCTCTGAGTTACTGATTTTTCTGTAGGAATTCGAAAGGGGACAGATTTGTTATTAAAAGTGTCAAACTATATTTCCTAGTGTTCTATTTATTATGACCACTTAACCTCAACTCCAAATCTAGTCCTAGTTCACCCATCAACTTCTCAACTCAACAATAGTGATCTAAATATAACTTAGCAATATTCCAAGTCCATGTACATGCTCATCAAAATATTTGAATCTACAAATTTACCAACATATATGCATATATAAAGTTTATTTGTAATGAGATCTTGTTTAAAACATAAATTTTTGTTAAAGGGTCATTGTAAATGTAAGGCTTTTTCAACATGTACCAAGTGATAACTAAGTATAGATACTTGACAAGCATGAAAAACATAAAAGTCATGAAGTTTTAGTAGTGTAAGGTTACTTACAAAAGAGATTAGTGAGATGAGAATGTAGGATACTTGTTTAACCCCAAGATTTTTATCCAAACCCTTGCTAGAGTACCCTTAGTATGCTTGAAATTAGCCACAAACAATCTACTCTTTCCTTGCTCCTTAGGGTGTGTCGAATTGCATGTTTAAGTGGGAGGTGATTTATGGTGTTTTTTTTGGAATAAATGAGTTAGGATTTAAGCAAGGACTAAAGCCTTCAACAATATAAGTAAGGAATTATCAAAATCAAAGATCAAAGGATGTGTTTGTGTGGTGCTTTGGTTCGGCAGCCCAAAGAAAAGAGAGAAAGGAAATGAGTTTGTTATTTGTTAAAGTATTTAGATAGTGGAAATGAAAGTATCATGTAATATGTAAGATATCTAAAGTAAATGAAACAAGATCCACAAATTAGGGAAGTTAGATATGGGAGGGGCGTGGGTGTTATGACAATATCAAGACTTTGGTTATTATGCTTGATACTGTGTAGATATTTTTAGTTTTAGGGGATATCGGGTACCGAGTTTGCTAGAAATGAATTTTAACGGTACCAAATAACATGTGATGACGTTCTAAAATTTATGAAATTACATTCCTGATGAGAATCGGGTGTTAAAATAGTTGTCGTGTTGAAATATCGTGATCCGACGTAGTTTTAGGCGTTTACTGGAAAATATAGCGAATGGTTTCAAACACCAGGTAAATTAACAATATAAATTTTATATTGTTATAATGAGCATGAAAATATATTAGGATCGTTGACGGGAGTATCGGGTATATGTTAATAGTAAAAACGGAGCGGTAACGTTAATTAAATATTTAAACATACGTTAATGAAAATCACACAAACCCGTGCATGACCTAATATACTGATGATGTTACTGATAATGTATGAATACGCAGCTAAACCATAATGGTAACGCGGATTTGAATACCCGTAAACTAGGTTTACGAGAAAATGCATGATGATCATGAATAGTGATTTCCTTCCGTGAGTGAATAGTGTCACATGAATAGTAAAATTTCTGAACACTTCTTAAAGTCTTAAGCTGACTCCGAAAACGATGAATAGTGAAATGATGAATAGTGATCGCTGAATAGTAAATGATGAATAGTATCTTGTGAATAGTAAATTTCCGTGATGAATTATGCAAATATGTAAGTTGGAATATGACCTGAAAATGCGAGTTGTGACAATAAAGTAATCCGTGCCCGGGTGAACTTCACCCAGTGGGAGGAACAGCTGTCTTTTTGGCTACGTGCTTTCCCCATTTTGAAAACCGGGTTGCTATCTGAAGTAATAGCAAACCATAATTTTAAGTCTGGGTTAGAGTCTGAATTAACTGCAAGCCATTTAGGCATGTTTGGAAAAACTTGTTGAACTTCTGTTCGAATTTCATTTAAAGACCCGTGTCATTATTGAATGACATTTCTAGGACCGTAAATGTTATCGATACCAGAAGACATGCCTTGAAAAACTATTTTGGGTCTTTTCTATTTTTCTGATTTTTATGGTTTTTGTTGATTTTTATATTTTTCTATTTACATTTTGATAAAAATATATATGTACAAAGAATATTATTCAGTTTAAGAGGATGTTGACCTCAATACCGAAAAGAGGATACCGGTCTGCACGTTGTAGAAGTCATTAGTCAACATCTCTTAAACCTTTTCCACCAAAGCTTTCGAGGCTCCTGAATAGTCGTCTGAACTTGAGCCTTCTCACTGTGAAGCTTTGATAGATCAGCAACATATCATCTCATGCTTGAATAGTTCTTCTCATCTTTCTTCCTGTTGAAGGCTGAAGTAATGCGTACCAAAAAATATCCAGAGACCACTTCCCCCCAAGTAGTAGAAATGATGCAATCAGCCTCATTATATGAAGCTCAGAAACCCAAAGTACACACACAATCAATTGTGTACGTCTTTTGTCATCAGAAACTGTTTCTTACATCTCTTCCCCACGTAGTTGGAATAATACACCAAAAGAACGAGTTAAAACACTGATTTTCTCTACGGTTATGACATTTTTCTTCCCGGAATAACTTCAATTAAGACGAAGTATAAAACTCATCATGTGTACTCGTTGTGCGTTCGAATGTATGTCTCCTTCCCCCTTGCTGGTTTTGATACCTCAGAATCAGTAACACATTTTACGCACATATTCTTGAAATCTTGTGAGAAGAACAAAACTAGCTCAGATGAATCCTGTGAGAATCAACTTGCTGAAGAGCAATGTGAGTACATCTAATTAGGGATTAACTCAGACTTTTAACTCTCCCCTAATTAGTGCTCTCCCCCAAACTGACAACCTTTCAGATGAATGCCTTGAATATGAAGAAGTCTTTTGATAATTAAATGCATATCGTCTGTAGTCTTCTAACATGCAGCGGAAAATGTAGAGCAGACTGTAGACTCGACCTTCTTCAAGGTTGTCCATTTGGGGAATAGAATATCAACATCTTCATCTCGCCAAATGCATTCCAGTTACATTACATATACTAACTCAGCCCATAATGTATCCATGTACCCAAGAAAAGTCGAGACGATAACACTAAAGTAACAGGTTGAAGCACTGATCATCTCTGCGGATATCAACTCCGGAATAAATGATTAAGCCCGATCACGTGAACCTGTTGTGCATCCTTGATGTACACATTTCTCTCCCCTGATGGTTACGATTAATCAGCCCATGATGTACACATGAAATGATAATACCAAAGTAACAAGTTGAACCACTGATCATTTTTAAGTTGTTTCATAAGACATTAAGCCCGATCAAGTGAACTCGTTGTGCGTCCTTGGTGTACACATTCCTCTCCCCTGATGGTTGCGATTAATCGAAATCATTGATTCGTTGTGGTTTTGTGCAAAACAATTTATCAAAATATCAACAAACGTGAGGTCAATGTTATCGTGAGGACAACAAGACGTGGAGAAATACAAGTAAACCTTTTAGGAAAAAGATTACCTCGTAAACTCGTGCAATGTGATATTTGTGAGACCGGGAAGTGATTTCCCGGGTCGTACCCCAACGAGGTGTGAATGGAAAGCTTCGTGAAAAGATCGAGATTAAAATGCTTGTATGTTTGGTTGTGAAAGATTGTTTGGTTTTGTTGTACGTTAAATTAACGAAAATGGAAAATTAACTAACGTAAATGAAAATAAATCAACCTAAAGGGAACAAAAGAAAATTGGCAAACTAGGGAGATCCTAAAACACTACGGGAATCAAAATTAGGTATCGGAGATCCTAAAACACAAGTTAACAAATAAACGTGACGTTTATTTAAGATAAACGTCAACGTACAAATAAAAACGTGAAATTTAAGCTACAAAAGTCCTACGGGTATGAAAACATTTTTCTTACGCACTAAATGACAAAAGAAAATTTTAGAAAAAAGAAAATTAAAATTCCAATTAAAATTCTATTTATTATAATTAAAAAAACATTTAAAACTAATTAAATTCTAATAATTATTAAAACTATTCTAAAAATCTAAAACTTTTTTAATAAATACTACAAGTTACAACTAATCTGAGAAAAATATAAAAAGTGGGGGGTACAGTTTAAAAATAAGCAGCAAATAAGCAAAACTAGGTTGATAAGCTAATTCAAACTAACTTAACAACAAGGGTTGTATATTAAATGTTGCAAAGCTTTAATGAAAAAGTCCCAAGGGCGAGTTGGTTACTGAGTGGTGTGTTGTGTCTGTTGTGAACATTGTGAACATGAGGTCTGGGGTTCGAATCCCCCCCAACCTTTTTGCAAATTCTTATTATTATTTTTTTTTCTTATTTTCTTCTTTTTCAAACAACTCAAACACAAACTTATAAAACTTTTTGAAAACAGATTTTTCACTAAAAACCTAAGATCAATCTTTTACAGATCCTTAACTCAAAACAGATTCAAGAATTCTTATACTTTGTGTTCAAGTCTTTGTTTCGAAAATTCACACAACTCCAACAAGCCAAATAAGCTAATAAGCTCACTACAGCTTATACAAACAGAAAAACAACAAGAAATAACAACAATAAGTATCAACAACAAGATTAAAACAACAATTTTAAACACACAAACTCAGATAAATCAACAAGAACAACAAAATTAAGTAGCAGCAGTCCTAAAGGGGCCTAAAGGAGGCTTATAATAAGCACTTAAATAAGGTAGAATCTGAAATGTTAAGGGGGCAAAAGCAAGATCAGCTACCCAACATTACTAGTACCAAAATTCAGCTAAAACGGGCTTGATATGAACCAATTACAAGTCCAAATGAAAAGCCAAAAACTAATGAGGGCTGCAAATGCTACTGAAGTAGCAGTTGTGGTTTTTGGACCTTAACGCCTTCAAATTGCAATGAAACAGTACCAAACTTGGTACATACATTTCAACAACTATATAGAACGTAACTTAATCAAAAATGAGGGTCAAATAAGCTTTGGCTTAATGAGAGCTGGTAAACTAGCTGAGAAAATGGTCAGAGGAACAACAGTTGCATGAAACAAAAGAACTTGAAAACTAATAATCTAAATTATAAGCTGTGGGCAAAGCTTAATAGGGAATCATGCAAAGGGAAAACTAGGGGTGATCCTAAAAAGCTAAAAGAAACAGAAATAAGCAAATTGGAAAAGCCCTAAGCACTAAACTAGCTAAATCTATTCTAAGGCTGCAACAGGAAAAAGGGATGAAGGAGTAAGTTTGAGGGCATAAAAAGTTAGTGAAGAAAATTCCTAAAAATGAGACAAAAATATATGCATGTAGAGAAGCTGAGAAATAAGCTGAACACTAACTTTTAGAGCTAAACAACAAAGAATGGACAAGTTAAAAATGCAACCATGAGGACTGATGGGGACCTGTGTTTGTTGAAGCAGACCTGCACAAGAGTTTAGCAGCCCAACAATAAGCCATAAAATAAGCTGTAAACAACAAACTAAGCTCAAAATCTAAAATCCACACTATTAGCTACTTGAATGTCCAATCTTAAGCACTGATTCCTACTTTAACTATCCTAATTTGTGAATGAAAAAGGGGATCATGGGGGCCTGTTGTAGCAGGAACAGAAATGGGTAGAAGTGGGTGAATATCGAACTTGGGAAGTCAACCATGGGTCACAAAAACATACACTAACCTATGGTATATTAAACTAAAATTGAAACTACACCTAAATGAGGCTTGAGAAATAGATATGAACTGAAGCTTAGGAAAACTACTTGGAGAACTAGAAAACTAATAAGAAAATGCTTGAGCTAACTTCTAGCTAATGACTAAAACTAATTTTAAGCTAATACAAGTTCAGGTTTTGGTCAAAACAAACCTCCTTTTGAAACTCATTCTTAACCCCAAACACTCCTTATAACTAGGTCTGTCTAGTATTTTTACTAAAGTTCTCAAAGCTTTTAGAAACTGAGAACAATGAACTAGAATAGCTATGTAATGATGAAACAAGCACAACCCTCACTTTAACAAGCCGAAATAGATAAGCAGTTGTACAATGACATAAAAAAAATTAAACTTTCACTGAATTTTAAAGAAAAGGTAATACAGAAGACTAAAATAGAACTAACATTTAAAAATAAAATTTAAACTTGAAACTGAAATTTTTTAGACTACAACCTACTACTCTTTTACAATTGACTACAAAATCTATTTATAATGGAACTGAGGTAGGAGGGTTTCCTCTCTTTTTCTTTGTCTTCTTGTGTCTGTGCTTTTTCTGTGAGAGTAAACAGCTTATGAACCCAATTGTGCTTCTTTGCATCAAATTCCAGCCCTTGGATCTCCTTGGAACAATCTCAACCCTTTATTCACTTTGGCGCCCATTTGGAGTGGTGGATTGATGACATGGAGGTATACCCGTGATGAAGTGGGGAGCTTTTGAGGAGGGGGGTTGCTTTTGATGGGGGGTGAAGTGTGGCAGGAGGTGGAGTGGAGATGGTTGGTTTGTATGGCGGGTAAAGAGATGGGAGGAAGAAAGGGGGTTGGTTTGACCTGGTAAAAATAGGCGTTTTATTATAAAACGGGGTGAGGTTTTGGGCTGGGTGTTTTCTTGGGCCAGGATAGGTTGGGTTTTAAATAGGTTTAGTGAGTTTTAGGATTAGATATAATAATAAAGGTCCATTAGGTTTATTATAACAAGGACCAAAAAGGTAATTTGCTGAAACCCAGGGACTGAATCTGCCAATCTTCGAAACTCATCACAAGGACCAATATTGTCAAGTATTGAATCACCAAGGTCCACTTGTCACTTTTCCTCAATTTAAAATTCCCGGGGGCCATTATTGACAACTTTGCAAACTTGAGGGACTGATTTTGCCATTTCGGCAAACTTTGCTCCGTTTTTCATCCGTTTTCAATCCTTTGTACCTGAAATACACAAAAACACACTCCAAGGATATTTGTAACATTATTTGATCGTTTTGAAGTGTTTTTGATCGTTTTGACTTGAAAATTGGACGAAAAGATATGTGGAAAAAGGCACATATCAATCATCATAATGATGTGTACATGAAGCATTAACTGGAAGCCCTTCATCACTAATAATATCAGCCTGTGAGAAGATGTCGATAACCCTCACGAGTCCTGAACAGAAGTATTCAGGAGTCATGAGATGATGACTAATTGAGTTTTCTCCCCCTCAATTAGGCCGCGCCATCGTATGTAAAGAGCCTCTTCAAGAACTTGTGAAGTTTCTGAATCGGCTCCCCCTCAAACTGACCATCCCCTTTTATAGATTCAATACTTTTAAAGTCATGATCACGTTTGAGGGTCTTGATGTTAACCATCTTCTTCTTTATCTCCCCCTCAAAAATGGCATGCTAATGACATTTTTGCCATAGTCGAAAGGAGAAGGACATACGTTATTCTCCCCCTCAAAAATGGTATGAAATCACATTTTTTCCATAGTTGAGATTCCGTGGTTGAGATTTATCAGGTGCAGCATAAATATGTGTGTAAGCCCAAAAACTCCTGCGAAGAAGAAGATGATTAAAACACTCTTGAAGCAGCCCCTCTTTTGTTTCCTCATCAATGGCTTAGCAAATGAAGAGTTCAATAAAGCTTGTAGTATCCCTAAACCACTTGTTGAAATGTGTTAAACCTTAGAGGGGGTAAATATGTGCGTTCAAGAGCTGACTGACCATTTTACAAACATCAACCAACATGTAGTTAATTCACCCTTTCCCTTCTCCCCCTCAAAAATTGCATATGCTTGTTGCAATTTTCGATTGAATAAGTGAAGCACAAAAATATAAGCTAATGTACGTTGATCCACTTGATGACTATACGAACATGGGAAAAGCATGAAAGTTGTTGATGAGAATGGTAATATATAAGAAGATTTCTCTTCTTTTGAATATAAGACGCACTGAATCGTACACCTTTCTTTCCTTTGAAGAGCGGGGCCTGAAGTGTTGTTAGCATACACCATAATGTTAAAGAGCGGATGTGAACAGACGTCATAAACTTTGAAGAACGAGGCTTGAACTAAATTGTTCAAACGTCATTGTTGTTGAAGAACGAGGCTTGAACTGAAGTGTTCAAACGTTATTCTTGAAGAACGAGGCTTGAAATGAATTGTTCAAACGTCATCTCTCTCTTTTCTTCTTCTCTCAGCTAACTCGTTACCAACCCCATTATCATTCTGTCGGCTCTTTGTCGTGACTACTGATGGAGAGAAACCCATTTTGATGAACTTGAGACTGAAGTAAATAACCCGAACTTGTGACTTAAACTTACACTAAAGTATGACTAAGAGCGGTGTAGAGAGTTCGTGCAACTTCGAATCCCTAAGTACTCTATACTATTCAACCAACCAACCATCAAGTATAAGACGTACATCACCTCTTGAATATCCACAACTTCATGTGACACTGAGCACTACAACGTAACTCCTTAAAATGATAGTTATTTTGTGGTAATAGAAAGGAAGAATCCCAAAAATAACTAGATATCCAAGTCTTCGTCATTGTAAATGTCAAAAGCTCGAACAAGGATCTCGAAGAATCTTCATCCAACCCACCCCGATATCTTCAGATACTAAGTACACTCACCCGTGAAATTTCACTTCAACCTCAAATAAATAATAATGAATTAACGCCGTAGTCACATCTCGTGGTTTAAATGCCCAAATCTAGCCCTTTTTGATCTTTTGAATGAACTTTGATAATGGTTTTATCCCGATCTTTGTCAAAAGCGCATATCCCCGTAAACTTTTGTTATAACCAAAATGCCATGAAGTATCTCAAAAAATCATCCAATACATGAAGTGCACACTTTATCCCTTCTTCGAAGTTGAAACCGTAGCACCAGATAGATTGAAAAAGGTCCTTCATCAATAGATTGAATGTCTTCTGAAACGTTTGTCATGATATTGACTTGCACGGGATTTTACAAATCTATGAGTTAAACCGAGAAATAGATTCTTTCGCGGGATTTTACAAAATCAAGAAGAAACCGTGGGACAATAATAAATTGAATGTGTTATGACAAGTTTGGTTTTGGTGAGTATCTGCTTGGGGAAACATGAAAGAGCTCAACAACAATTCTTCTCACATATGCAGAATACTTCACAAACCATACTAAGTAAAGTAGTATAAAATACTTCCCCTGGAGGTTGACCTTATATCATCAAAGTACATGTTTTCTCCCCCAATGATGGTTTTGAACTTTCGAAAGCATCATTTGACGTGTACGACCATATACACGAGAAGTTCTTGTCTAAAGCAAACATCTTGAAAACTCATGAATGGCATTGAAGGATCTTGAAAATTTTTGCTTAGACTGTGAAATATCTTTGACGTGCAGTTGTGTCGAATATCCCATGAGAATTGTTGATCACATCTCAACCTTTAAACCCATTAGCTAACAAACCAACCTCGTATTCTATCGGCTATTGTTGTGACCATTTGGTGAAGTAAACCCAATATACCAGACTTGAAAATGAAGTAGAATTCCTCAAATTTGTTACTTAAACTTGCACTATTGTTGGAAGAATGGTGTAGAGAATTTGTGCACAATGCAAATCTCTAAGTACTCAATACAATCCCAACAAAGTATGAGACTTTCATCACCTCTTGATATTATACACATCGTCTTCTGCGTGTGACACTGAGTACTATAATGTAACTCCTTTAAGTGATAGTTAACCAGGTCTTCAACCTTCCACCCCGACTTCTGGAAACTAGATAAACCAAGTTTTCAACTTAAATCTTAAGCACGAGCAAGTTATCTTTGAAAGTCATGCATCCAACCAACCCCGACTTCAAGATAAAATAAATACGCGCCTTTGTGAAATTCCACTTCAATCTCAAATTAGTACTACCAAGTCAACTTCGTGATCATCTCGTGCGGTTAAATACCCAAAGACTAGCCTTTTGACGGTTTTAAGTGAACTATGATAATGGATTTCCTGATCTTGTCAAAGACGTATCACCCGTGAAAATTAATCACTTTGTCACTTACCAACCTCAAAATAACAACTAACCATTTAATTTTTAATCCAACCAATAACCTAATATTGCCAAACAAAATTTCTTAATCTCATTTGCAATCCAAATAAACGTATAGCAATATTTATTTTATATTCAGGTGGTTGTTCTTATGGGGCCATTCAATTCAGCCCAACACAAACCCGAACCAACACTAATAACGTACAACCCGTCACCAATTACTCAATCTGTGGCCTGATCCAACACTACATCCAGATTAAAAGTACAGCCCGGTCCAAAAACAATTATATCCGATCCAATACAAACCTGTATATATAACACATCCAACCCTTTAGGCATTAGCAATCCCTAATCCTAATCTCTCTCATAAACATGCCCCCATCATCACCACACTAGCAGTCACCAAACTAACACCAAATCTGTCATTTGATGACCGATCCACAAACAATCGCTCATTAATCTTGTTGTTACATGAATCAAACATTCACAAACCTTCTTTGCTTTCTTTCTTCTCACAAAAGAATCACCAACACACGGTTTCTTTCTCTTTGGTTGAGGTTCGATTCAAACACAGGTAGGTTTATGTCACTTAATGATTATGTGTCTAGTTTGTGACATGGACGAATTAAAGAAAGGGCATAATACGATTGTTGTGTCCCATATCTTTTATATTCGAATACTTAATGAAGTTTTATCTTCAAAATGGATCGATGATGGGTTAAGTTCACTAAAAAAAATCATATCAATGATTGTTACAGAAGTTGAAAGGACTAAGATCTTGTTACTCCATTTGGTTTTTGTTTTGATTCTTGTTGTGTTTGAACCGAATGAAAGACACGGGTATAACAAAAATTGTTATAACTCGTTGTTTATTTTCGGATATGAATTAGGCTAGACTTAAAAAGTGATTGATCTATGATGTTTTTCTCTTTTGTTTATACGACCTTCAAGGTCTGATAAGATTTGATAACCCACATAAAGAGATAAATGAGATCGTTTGATGTTTTTAAATTTCGTTTGAGTCTTGGTTAGAGTAGTTGTATATCCGTGTTGTCGACTGTTGGAGATGGGTTATAGGATAGGTTTGGATTTGAGGATTGTTGTTGTGTTGGTGAATCAGATTAAGAGATGGGGTTTGGTTTAGGATATGGTTGTTGTTTGGATTTGGTGTAGCTTGTGTCATTGTTGGCTGTTGGTGACGTCTCGTTTAGGCTGGATTTAAGTTATTCATGATGATAGATCAATGATGGTTAGGGTCTCACCAAAGAAAATCGTCAAAGGTTTGAATCAAGGTGTACCCAACTGTCACACCTCGCTAAAGCGGAAACGCGAGTGTGTAACTTCATGGATATCATCACAATACATGGTGTCTATATAGAGAATAACTACATGCACAATAATAGAGCAAAGTACAGACACAAAGTGTCATAACGATACCCCAAAATAAAATAACCAAATCAAACCTCCAAAAGTATCTTCAACAAAGTCAAACAAATTCATATCCGAACACATATGCAATTCACTCTCAAATGCAACTAAAGTCTCTTCTAGTCGCTTCCTTCTATCTTATCCTTAGAATGCTCACCTGAAAATGATGCTTAAAACGTCAACATAATGTTGGTGAGATTCATAGGTTTAAGACACACAATATCACACAAGGCAACCAGTTCACTGTGATCTTAAAAATATAGCTGGACGAATAATTATAGTTATCATATAAGCTAACATGCAATCACACAAGATAAAGGCAACCATTGGGACGGAATGTGTCCCCCACTCCAATATTGGCATCAATTAGGTCGCATGCGCGAGCAACAAGATACGCATCCTCCCAATTGAATCACGTATATATCCACACAATCTTGGCATCAATTAGGTCGCATGCGCGAGCAACAGGATAAGCATCCTCCCAATTGAATCACGTATAACCACACAGCATAATAGTGAGTAGGAGTATTACTCTCCAATTGGATACTCCCCCCCAATTGGACCACACAGCATTATCACACAACATTCATCACATAGCATTCATACGATAACATTATAAGTCCAAGCCTTTTTAAATCACACATAATCACAGTAACTCAAATCATTTAAGAAAAGCATCATTCCCATCCCAAGTTTAAAACAAAGTAAAAAGTATGGAACTATGAACTTACCTCAACTTTGCAGCTTCCAACAAATACAAATCACAAATCTATACAACACAAATAAGTTCACGTTACACATGGTCAAGCTATAAGCCATAACTCATGTAATACTCATATGATGGATTTCTAAGGTTCATATGACCCACTATGGGTCTCCTAGACTCCATACCAAACACTACCAATCACTAATGCTCACTAAATCCCTTGCACTTATAATTTCAGAAAACGCAGAATTTTGGGGTACATCACCCACTTAAAATAATAACAATTTAAGCTTAACAACTCAAACCAAAAATTCACCATGGTCTCTCATAAGCATACAAGCTAATCTCAGAAGGCCATGGTCTAATAACACACACACATACCCATAAGAAAATGAAACTTGTCAACTATCCAGATTCGGATCTGAACGCACACCAAAACGTTTTGATTAAAGAAAAATACTTCTACAACTTTTTATCGCGAATCCTTTTCGTGGGAGTCTAAGATAACCTAAAACTCAACTTTCTCAGAAGGGCTAACCTAGATATCACTTTTTCATCCACAAATCACTATCAAACTTTTACCCAAATTCTGTCTCGGTTTAACAGCTTTGACACCTTATCTTGTAAAAATCAAAAGACTAACTTCCCGACCTCGAAATCAGTCGTGGTCAGACTTTTTGGAAAGCTCTTTCTCTGAACTATAATATAGAGTCAAAATTCGTGATCTAACTCATTTCCATCTATTAAATATCATCGTATCTTTACAGCCCTAATATTCTGTCGAAACCTTAACTCATTAATTAACGCGTTTAATAACCAAATCTCTTTACCAATCATCATAATATTATTAACCAATGATCCCAACATGTTTAACATCATTATTTTACAGAAGTTTACAAACCCTAGATCCATCATAATTATTATTACATGAATTAGAATAATAATTAAGCAATTGAACATGTGTTTTAAGAATTATACCTTGATCTTTGATTATTGCTTCAAGAAAATAAACCCTAAACTTTTTTTCTTCCTTTTTCTTCTCCTTGGATCGACCAAATACAAAAAAAAAAAAAAAAAAAAAAAAAAAAAATGTTTGTGAGGTGTTTGGGTTTGTTTATACCTTGGGTTTGTTTATACCTTGGGCTCAAATTTGGTTTCCTTTTTCCCTTAAAACACCCCCTGGCCGATTTCCTTAATACACATACATATATTTTTATTTTTTTTAAATTAAATTATTACACTCCAAAACCTTATACTTTTCATATTTTATGCGCTCCCATAACGAAACCTAATGTCTTACGCGATAACCCTTCACTTTACGACTAACCAAAAAAATAATCATTTTCAAAACAAAGTTTCCAAAAATAGATTTCCACACTCTTTATAAATACAACTCATAAAAACAATCTCCTCGTAACTTACTAACGTTCAAACACTTGAACGAAGACTTGTTACGCAAAAACCACGAAACACCAAAACTACACAAGTCATTTCTACACCACAAAGGCGATCAAAATGAACTTACCCAAAATCAATACTCCTCAAATCATAACAACCACCTCACACAAAAAGGGATTTAGTGCCACATTCATACTTATCATAAATACATTATACGTATCTCACACATATACCACACAAAAACACTTAATTCACAGCAAAGAAGGTCAAATGGATCGAGACTATTAGTCAAACTAATCTGCTAAAATCACGGTTGTCACACCAACTGAGATCTTGGTTGTGTTATAGTTGTAGGATTGTTTTTGTGGACTTTGTAGACAGCTTCTCGGTATTGTTTTTCTTATTGTAATTGATGCTTGGACTGATGATGATAAACAACTAAAGTCGCTATGATTCAGGTATTTGGTTGGGTCAAGCAGTCTTCTTCATCTTCATCTTTTCTTATTTGAACAAATCGCTACATTTCATAAAATTTTGGCAGCATGTTGTCTAGATTTGTCAAATAAAATTGATTTTCAAAGCAAATCGCTACACCCAATCGCTGGAATAGTTCAACATCAAATTGTTGACCAAACCAAATCACTGTTGACCCTGAGCTGTCATTATCGTACTGGTTTTGTATTTAGCCAAAAAAAAAAACAGAAAGAATCTGTCCTTTGCAGCAGAAACTTGTTACCAAAACGCTATGAAGAAAAAAGTTTTCAAGCCCAGATCTGTTTCATCTTACCCACCTTTTCATACCATATTTAGACCAATACTTGACCAATTGTTCACTAGTTTTGATACAAAGAGTCATGAAAATAATGAAGTTATACATCAACATGTAAACATAAAGTGAAAGAATGTGACAATTTTGAACACTTTTGACACATAAAACCGGTATGAAATAATGTTAACGAGGCACCACAAAATCAAAACATATGATAGAACAAACTTTGAAGACTAGTTAAAAGAGATGGTACAAACAACTTAAAAACCAGATCTGAACCATACAAAAAATTAAGATTTTGACAAATACCACGAAAATCAACCAAAACTAAAACCTAGGCTCTGGTACCAATTGTAGGATCGTGATTATGGTTGATTATTGTGATTCGGGAGGTCTAGTATGGTGTAAGAACATGTTCATCATTGTTGAGTTAGAGAGAGAAAGAGTAGAGAGAGTGGGAGGTTTCTAGTGAGAGAAACATATTAAAGTGTATGTGTATTATGAGAAACAATCAACCCTCTCCCTTGGTGAGAAGAGGGTATATATACAATTACATAATAATGCCTCATGAAACGGGCTGTGGAGTGAGCTGACAGTGGGTAAAGACCCGACCCACTCTACGAATACTATTTACAATTATATTAACTAACTAATACTATTATAACTACACGTATACTAACAAGCCTACGAGCTACATAAATGCTAAATAGATACTCGGGGTGACCGAGTTTTTCATATGAATATTTATATTCCAAACACACAGAATATGATATCCTTAATCCTTTTATCGTAAGTCTCTATTAGAGATGGAGTTACTTCTAAATCTCTCTTCTAGACTTAACAAACTTAACTTGCTTTGTTTTACTTGTTGAAGGTTCATTTGAGTCAAATCCTAATCCGGTTTTATCTCTAAATGCCTTTTGGCTTTTCAATAATCTTTCAAGAGATTTTGAACTTTCTTCAAATTTAACTAACATTTTTCCTTTTTCATTTTGTCTTTTAATTTCATGTTTGTAGTCTTGACATATTTTGCATTCTAGGTCAATTTCAACATTACTCTCAAGTCTAGACATTTTATCTTCCAATATGATTTCCTTTTCAAAATTGTTGTCAACAGATTTTGATGGTTCATTGTTAAAGATTGCTTTTAGGTCCATGTTACTTAAATGTTTATATTCATTTTCTAATTTAGAGAATTCTAAGATGAAAGTGTCAAAACAAAAGTGTTCGGTTTCAAGTTGTACCTTGTTTGTGGTTTTATCAACTTCATGACTACAAACCGGATTGTTGTCTTCATCTTCATCCATGTCACTCCATGATTCGTAAACAAGTCCTCTTTGAGCTAGACACAAGTTTTCATCTTCACTTATACCTTCATTAAAAACATTTAAACTCGTAGCACAAGTATTTATTTCAACTTAATATCTATCTATTAGTTTTTCTAAGACTAACAACTCATACGTAAGATCAAATTTATCATCTTTGACTTGACATATTTCTTGATGAAAGTTTAATATACTTTTCCAAATATCATTAGCCGTTTGGCAAAAATACACTCTTTCATATTCAATCCTAGGTAAAGCTTTATAAATCATTATCTTAGCTTTAGTGTTTTTATCAAATTTAAGATAATCATCTTGATTTTCAAAACTTGTTTTTGTTGGTTTAAAATCACGAATGGAAATAATATGCCAAAGATCTTGATCAATTGATCTTACATAGTTTTTAAATTTACTTTTCCATTCAAGGAAGTTTTCTTTTTCAAATAGCGGTGGCCTTTGACTAGATTGCCCTTCTTTGAGATTTTCAAAATCCATGGATCGATTCAAGTTTTAAAATAGGGATAAATAGTTGAATAGACCGGTTGCCCAACGGCTGGGCATTTTTAGGCCATTTTTTAAAAATTCTCATATTAGACCGGGCAACTTTTAGGATTGGGCAACTTCCATCATACTAAGACACGTGTCACGTATGTGTATTTTGGGTAACTATTTTTAATTGGGCAACCGTAAAAGGGCAACTGGTTTTTTTGTCATTTCACACATTATACAGTATTTTTCCCATTGACTTTTTCTAGGACCGTATGTATACGAAATAAATTAGACTTAGAAACATAATCCTAAAATCTAAAAACAAACACTCTGTGTTGATCACTATTACCTTTCTTCCCTCCATATATAAATCTCCAATGTTCAATCTCAAATGTTGTTAAAGTATTATCTCTATTGTTTATTCTGCTCCGGTTACATTGCATGTTCTTCGGCTTCGCCCAAAGAGTCACTGTTCATTGAACAGTGATCGTTACAGATTAGGAATACCAACAATTGAAGATTTTATTAGCAAAAAATGTGGTATAACAGGGTATGTAAAGCGTATTACCAATTATTTTAATTGTTATTGATTATATGTTTATTGTGTTAATCTATTGCGCTGATTGACACCAAAAGTATTTGATGTCAAATAATTGAAATGTTATCGTTAATCGTTATGGTGTATCAAAGGTTGCCGTTACATTAGTTTGTATCTTATATAGATGTAACTTGGATTGTACAATTATTCGTTAGTTTATA
>LBNU01031663.1:16372-39313 GCA_014162995.1 Artemisia annua | reverse complement strand
AACCGTCTCGTTGATATGCTTAAGAAACACAAAGATGCCATCGCTTGGCGCATTTCCGACATCAAGGGCATAGACCCTCATTTTTGCACCCACAAGATTTTACTTGAAAACGATGCTAAGCCGTCCATCCAACAACAAAGACGGGTTAACCCAAAAATCCATGATGTGATCAAGAATGAAGTTATCAAACTCCTCGACGCTGGGATGATTTACCCAATTTCCGATAGCTCATGGGTTAGCCCAGTCCATTGTGTGCCAAAGAAGGGGGGAATGACTGTCGTGACGAATGATGATGATGAGCTTATTCCCACACGTCTCGTAACCGGTTGGAGAGTGTGCATCGACTATCGAAAGCTCAATGAAGCAACTCGAAAGGACCATTTTCCACTTCCTTTCATGGATCAAATGATTGAACGACTTGCAGGAAATGAGTTTTATTGTTTTCTTGATGGTTTTTCTGGCTATTTTCAAATTCCCATTGATCCTCCCGATCAAGAGAAAACCACTTTTACTTGTCCCTACGGAACTTTTGCCTATCGACGTATGCCCTTCGGCTTATGCAATGCTCCAGGCACGTTCCAGAGATGTATGACCGCCATTTTTCAAAACATGATCGGGAAGACAATGGAGGTTTTTATGGATGATTTTTCTGTGTATGGTGATTCATTTTCGTCTTGTCTCTCCCATTTAGAACAAATGCTCCAAAGGTGTGAAGACACTAACCTAGTTCTAAATTGGGAGAAGTGTCACTTTATGGTTAAAGAGGGTTAGTCCTAGGCCATAAAATTTCTAAAGCCGGGATTGAGGTCGACCGTGCCAAAGTCGATGTTATCGCTAAATTACCTCATCCCACGACCGTCAAGGGAATTCGAAGTTTCCTCGGTCATGCTGGCTTTTATAGACGATTTATACAAGACTTTTCCAAAATAGCCCGACCATTGACCCACCTTTTAGAAAAAGAAGCCCCGTTCATCTTCACCAATGAGTGCATGGATGCGTTTAATACGCTTAAAAAGAAGTTGACGGAGGCTCCTATTTTAGTTGCCCCCGATTGGGATTTGCCCTTTGAATTAATGTGTGATGCAAGTGATTTTGCAATTGGGGCAGTCCTGGGGCAACGAAAGGACAAATATTTTCGACCTATACACTATGCAAGCAAAACCATGAACAGTGCCCAATTTCATTACACCACAACTGAAAAAGAGATGTTGGCAGTTATTTATGCTTTTGAAAAATTTCGACCATATCTGCTTTTAAAGAAATGCATAGTGTATACGGACCATTCAGCCTTAAAATATTTGATGACCAAGCCTGATGCCAAACCAAGACTTATGCGCTGGGTTCTCCTTTTACAAGAGTTTAAAGTTGAAATTAGAGATAAAAAAGGATCGGAGAACCTAGCTGCTGACCATTTGTCCCGTCTTGAAAATCCTCACCAAGGCGTGCTCGAGAAAAAGGATATTGATGACTCATTTCCTCTCGAAGCCCTTGGGAGCGTGTCACTTGGTGATTCTAGTACCCCATGGTTTGCCGATTTTGCAAACTACCATGCGGGGAATTTTATAAGAAAAGGAATGTCGACCCAGGCCAAAAAGAAATTTTTCAAAGATGTGAAACATTATTTTTGGGAAGACCCTTATTTGTTCAAAATTTGTGCGGACCAAATCATTCGGAGATGTGTCCATGGGAAAGAGGCCGAAGCTATTTTGATGGAATGCCACAATGGCCCCACAGGGGGACATCATGGTGCCAATCTTACTGCTAAAAAAGTTTTTGACTCCGGTTTCTTCTGGCCTTCGATTTACCGCGATGCACAGGACCTGGTGAAGTCTTGTGACGCGTGCCAACGACAAGGAAAAATTTCACAGCGAGATGAGATGCCTCAAAACTCCATCAAAGTTTGTGAAATCTTTGACGTTTGGGGAATCGATTTCATGGGACCATTTCCATCTTCAAACAAAAACAAATACATCCTCGTGGCAGCCGATTATCTTTCTAAATGGGTTGAAGCAAAAGCTTTTCCAACTAACGACGCCCGAGTGGTTGTAAAATTTTTGAAAAGTTTGTTTGCCAGATTCGGTACACCTCGAGCTATTATCAGTGACCGTGGAACTCATTTTTGTAATGACCGATTTTCAAAAGTTATGTCAAAATATGGTGTTACCCATCGACTTAGTACCGCTTATCATCCTCAAACTAGTGGTCAAGTCGAGGTGTCGAATCGTGGTCTAAAAAGAATTTTGGAAAGAACCGTGGGTGAGAATCGTTCTTCTTGGTCGGACAAGTTAGATGATGCACTCTGGGCCTTCCGCACAGCTTATAAAACACCAATTGGTTGTACCCCTTACAAGCTCGTGTACGGAAAGGCATGTCATCTTCCGATTGAGCTAGAGCATCGCGCCTACTGGGCTTTAAAACATGTGAATTATGATTTAAAAACCGCGGGTGATCACCGAAAAATCCAGTTGAATGAGTTGAATGAACTCCGAGATCAAGCTTATGAAAATTCTTTGATTTATAAGGAGAAAACAAAACGGATTCATGATTCAAAAATCAAAAATCGTGTTTTTAATGTCGGTGATCAAGTTTTGCTTTTTAACTCAAGGTTAAAAATATTTTCTGGAAAGCTAAAGTCCCGTTGGTCTGGACCGTTTACCGTTGCCCAAGTTTTTCCTTATGGTACTGTTGAACTTTTTAACCAAAATGGGGAACATTTTAAGGTAAACGGTCATCGTTTGAAACACTACTTTGGAGGGGATCTACCTTTGGTGATCCCGGATCTCCAAACTTTCCCCAAGGACAACTAAATTCGGGGATAGAGTCAAGCTAAGTGACTCGATGATCAAAAACAAAGCGCTTCGTGGGAGGCACCCCATGCTTATCCATCTATGTTTTTTATTTTCTAATAAGTAACGCGAGGAGGGCGACCTCTTCCAATCTTGTGTTTGCTTGGTTGTTTGTGTTTGTGCAGGATTTCCCCAATTCATGATGACTCTCGTGCTCGTGGATCGTCTCATCTCCACTCGAGTCCCATGTCTTGCTGCTTGCTTGGAAATCCTATATCCAAATCTTATCGACTAATGGTATCTTTGGCATACTTAATAAACGGCCTTAGAATTATTGTTAGGATTACCCTTACCTTGAAAACATTGAGGACAATGTTTATCTTTAGTCTGGGGGGTGAATCTTCGATTTGATTGACCTAGCACTTTCACCATTGCTGTTTACTTACGCAACCCCGTTTTTCCTCAATACCCTGTTTCAGGAGTATCTTATTCAAGAGGAATTGAGTTTGGCGTTGGCAGAGGAAGAGAGGTTCCAGATAGAACAAGATAGGCTGATGGCAGTAGAAAACCAAAAAAGACAGGAAGAGGCTAAGAGGTTACGATTGGAAGAAGAAAACATGTTGAAGATGGACGAGGAGAAGAAGCAAAAATGAAAATCATTTTTTCATTCAGAGCACTATCAAAAATATTTGGATAGTGTACATCCCAGTAACAGACCAAAATATTTCCAACCTGTTTGTGAATCAAACAATGCAAAACGGGTTTGGCAGAGAATTAAAAAACATGGTCCTAACGTAAATGACCCTGCTATTGCTGAATTGCTCACAAGAGTTCAGCCATGGGTAGAGGTATTGATGTGCGTTTTGTTAGTGCAAGTTTTAAATTTATAAGGGTCAATTACCGAATCTAGAAACAACACATACGAGCAAGTGTACTCGTCCGTTATAGCAAGATATGATGGTAAGTCGGGATCGTTTGCAGGGATTTGTGAGTGAATCAAAATATAAGTCTAAAAGTAAATTTCTAATGTACGCAAATAAGATAATAAGAAAATTCAATAATTTAAAAACTACACTTGTTTAGACTAGTTTTCTACTTAATGACACACATGATTGTGATAACTTTTGATAACATGTTGGTTGTGATAATTAGATGGTGGTCTAATCTATTGTTTCTACAAGTTAAACCTTCGTCAAGATTTTAGTTCATAAAAACAAGCTTTAGGTGTAAACCAATCAATTCAAGATCCATCTAAGGTTCATAAGGTATGGTGTATATCTTAAACACAAGAAAAAACTCTTATTACAAATCAAATACTCTTAGGAAATGGTCATTACAAAAGGTAACCCATTCATAGACAAAAAGGTTACAATTGTTTATAAACATCTAAACTTTCGTCCAACTAAAGGTTTACAAACAATCCGATTTGATGTTATAAAAGCATTCTCAGTACAATCATACTTCTTTTTTCTTTGTTTAGTCAAGAATAATTATGGTGAAAAACAATCATTCATAGACAAATGATTATAACTAGTTGAATAATAACAAATCTTTCGACCCTTGAAACTATTATCAATTAGTTAACCTTGGCTCAACAAATGTCACTATGAAACTTAAGGTACAATTGGTTCTTAGGATTGACTTGAAATTGAATTAAAATATGTTATCACAATCATAACTATCACTAAGCATAAAACATCATCAAAACAAGTGTAAAAAGGCTACTAGCCACTCAGAGCAAACATGCAAATAAACTCAGAATATTTAACATTAGAATCCATGGTTTTAAGTCTTACAATGCTTTGGAATTGATAACAAATGACAAGGTATTGATAACCTAAGTATCGGTGATGATTTCTTAAGATTTTTGGCCTCCAAATGTTGCTTCCTTGGTCCTCCAAAGTTCCTGGTTCTTTCTGCACGAATTTCCCTTCTTTGAGAGCAAGATGATGATAATAATTGAGAGTAATAATGAGAGTAAATGATCTCTTGAATTGTGTCTTCAATTATGTACTCTTGGGGTCCTTTTAGGCTTGTGAAATACTCCTAGTAATGAATAGAGACTTAAATGCTGGAGCTTGGACAACAAGACACTAAGAAGGGCCTAGAACATTGGGACAAAAGACCAAAATTCGTGCACAAGAATTTATATTTTTCAGCAGAAATGTCCATCCGATCGGTTGCGGGTTGGCACCGATCGGATGGAAGTGGTAATTGTGGCTATCCGATCGGTTGTACTCCAACCGATCGGATGGTAGGTTTTGGTTGCCTTGGACTTTGACTTTTCCTTGTGTAGTTCTTTATGCACTATCCAAACTTGATTAAATCTGAACTTGGAACTTTGAAATGATAAAACTTAGGTTCTCCTTATGAGATGCGTCACAGATTGGACTTTGAACTTGGGAATCTTCGTGTAATCGCATATACTTCATTTTCTTCACTTTTTCTCCGTTTTTCCTACATTTGGCTACATATGCTACAAAAACATACTTTGATACGATTTAGTGGCAACAACATATAAAAACAACCAAATAACATACACAAAAACACTAATAACGCTTCTAAAAACATGTTAACTTTGAGTGTTATCAAATCCCCCACACTTAAACTTTGCTTGTCCTCAAGCAAATCTAGAAGAAAACTAAATATCCACACGGTAACCGAAAGTGATTTCTGAAAATTGTGATGAGAATCCTCCTTATACAAGTACAAGTTAGATCATCCTTGTTAAGCTTTTATAAATGAAATATTGAGATGTTTTACAATACCCAATGATTTTCTTGCTCGATTAACACTTCTAAAACACCTCACGAAAGAAGAATAAGATATAATTCACTCATAACACTCATATATGGGGTAGCGCATATGATAAATCACACTCATTGCTCAGTCATGATCTAATTATTACCATAAGCTTGTACAAGAAACAAAACTACACTGCAATGGCGTAAGCACCAAGTCTACATATCAAAGAGGTCTTTTATTCAGGTTTAGGCTAAAAAGGGTTAATAAACTTAAATGCAAATACCTCGTGCCCAACACAATAGATCGCTGCCGCGAATCTTTGATTCACTAAATAACGGATGTTCACTAAGGATGATCCTTAGATCGCTGGCACGTTATCTAATTCCTCAAAAACTCGGATGGTCACTACATGTCAACACACTTAATAAATACACTAAGTTAAAGGGTAGGAATAAGACATGGGATTATTGAAGGGTAAGTGATGATTAAGAATATACAAACTAGTCCAAGTCTATAGATCAAATGTTATTAGCTTTTCTTCCTTGAATCATAACCTCGTAGTCTTTGAGAACTTCATTCTTTCGCGATCAATGCTTTATTTTATAGCTTCATTGGCTATACATAACACTATACATATCAAACTAACAACTTTTTTTTTTTTTTTTTTTTAAGCTCTATACATAACACTTGTCATCATTCATACTGTAATGACTATACTTTTACTTGCTTCAATCGCTGATTCCTGAATTTCCACTTTCTCCATTCTTTCTTCATTATTCATAATATACTTCTTCATAAAGCTAACAACTCACCAAGACTTGACTAAAGGGTAAGGCTAGGCTAAAAAGTGTAAAATCTTTTTGTATTTTTTATGGTTTTAACAAAAGAAAAGGAAAGGCTCAGAAGGTGTAACTAAGGGTATCTAGCGTTAAAGATGAACGCTAACAAAAGGGTTTAAAATTGGGAATTAACTAATCAATGTGACTAGCTAAAAATCAATAAGGAAGGCTATTTGGTTAAAATCCTAAGGTTGCCTCTTATCACGTATGTATACTTATATTACAAAAAATGTAATCTCACAACGGTCTCGTAATGATTTACAAGTACAAGTTCTAGAATAAATAAAATCACCGGCACATTCATAACAAAAGATTCGAGCATATAAGATGTAAGCTCGATATGAACAGGCTAAAATCCTCACAATTTAATGGAAAGGGTTATAATATGTGCTAGCAAATGTTATCGATCCAAAAGTGGATTGCAATATTAATCAGGATACATCTCAATTCTTTCAAAATTACTGATTTTACCAGTGGATAGATCCAGTTATTCTAATAAATTACTCCTAAAAGTGTGAAAACAACTAGATTATAAGGACAAACAAAATTTAAAAATTAACTCGATATTACAATTAATTTCTTATTTACCTACTCACCCCCCACACTTAAGTTAAGCATTGTCCTCAATGTGATAAACAAACTTAAAAGTACGAAAGTAGGGAAATGAGAAAATAAACCATGATATCCGGTTTTATGTTTCTATCCAATCGTCTGTTTCTTGCAATCAATACCTGCATTATTAAAAAACAAAAACAAACAAACAAAAAGCATTGCAATTTTATTCAAAGTAGTGGCACACCCCCACACTTAAGTTTGACAAAGTGGTAAAACTTTGGGGTGTAGATACTGAAAATAAAAACAAGAATATTAAAAATAAAAATAAACACACGGGTTGCCTCCCGAGAAGCGCTTGTTTTATTTACGAGTCCTCAGCCGGACTCAAACTTCGAATAGATTATGTAGTTGTAGTGTTACAATTCCTTTTAGGGATGTACACCACATTTCCTATCACAATTCCCTCCCCCGTTTCATCTATGTTTTCTAATGTAACTTTTTCCCATACTCTAGGAAGAGCATCATAGATAAAACCATTATTGTGTGCCCAAGGGACCATTCCCTTGTGTGGAGCCATGAATGTGATAGCTTCATATTCAAATTCGGATGGAATTTCTTCATTAGAAATTGCGTTTAATTGCTCTTTATCATAATAGAGTTTAATGTACACCACATTTCCTATCACAATTCCCTCCCCCGTTTCATCTATGTTTTCTAATGTAACTTTTTCCCATACTCTAGGAAGAGCATCATAGATAAAACCATTATTGTGTGCCCAAGGGACCATTCCCTTGTGTGGAGCCATGAATGTGATAGCTTCATATTCAAATTCGGATGGAATTTCTTCATTAGAAATTGCGTTTAATTGCTCTTTATCATAATAGAGTTTAATTCGGTGCCCATTTACAATGAAACTTCCACCATGTTTGTCATAAAGTTCAACATAACCTGATGGAAATCCATGTTTCACTACATATGGTCCAAACCATTTTGGCTTGAGTTTCGGATCTTTAAACTTGTATTTCATATTGAAGAGCAGAACTTTATTTCCAGCTTTGAATTGTTTTCGAATTCTCAGCTTTCTATCGTGGTAAGCTTTGGTTCTTGCCTTGTATAGCTTGGAGTTCTCGTAAGCTTGAAGTCTTAACTCATCGAGTTCATGCAATTGCAAAAATCTCTTTTCTCCAGCTATTTTTAAATCAGGATTACAGCTTCTTAGCGCCCAGTAAGGACGGTGTTCGAGTTCGAACGGCAAATGACATGTTTTCCCATACAAGAGTCTATATGGTGTTGTACCAATTGGTGTCTTATATGCCGTACGAAATGCCCATAGAGCGTCGTCTAATTTCCTTGACCAAACGGCAGGATTGTCCTTAACCGTTTTTTCAAGTATTCTTTTTATAGCTCTATTGGTATTTTCCATCCTTGCACATTTTAAAAAGATAAGGTTTCTCCCAATAATAGTGTTTTAGTTCCGAAAAGAACTTACTACGTTGGTAGTGACTCATCCCTTTTTTAAGAATATCTCCTGCAAGATAATTTGCGTAATCTGCAAACCATGGTACTTCCTCATCATCATCTTTATCTATCGTCATGAGAGTTTCATCTGGAAAATAATCGTTAATTTCATTTTCTTTTAATTCTTCCAAATTCAGATTCTCGAGACGTGACAAATGATCAGCTGCAAGATTTTTTGCTCCTTTCTTGTCTTTTATTTCGATATCGAATTCTTGCAGTAGTAAAATCCATCTGATAAGACGCGGTTTTGCATCTTGTTTGGTAAAAAGATATTTGAGTGCGGAATGATCTGTAACAACTATCGTTTATGAAAGCACGAGATAAGATCTGAATTTGTCGAATGCAAAAACTACGGCTAATAATTCCTTTTCCGTAACCGTGTAGTTTTGTTGAGCATTGTTGAGTGTTTTACTAGCGAAGTATATAGGACGGAAATGTTTTCCTTCACGTTGTCCTAAAACATTTTCCACTTCTGGACTTCACTTGTTCCTGACGGCGTCACCTTGTAGAGTGTGACGGCGTCACCTTCTGTGATCTTTAAGGTCTTTTGAGTTTTTGTTGTTTTCCGCACTTTTTCACTCCGAAAACGCCCGAAAATGCTTCTTTTGTGATTTTCCCTTCAAAAGTACCTAAAATGAGAAAAGAAACGACTTTGGGTGAAATCCAAACCAAAAACATACGAATTAGGACTCAAACCGACCCCTAAAAACGTAACATATTTCGTCTCATCAGTTTTAATCAAAAGAAAAGGAAAGGCTCAGAAGGTGTAACTAAGGGTATCTAGCGTTAAAGATGAACGCTAACAAAAGGGTTTAAAATAGGGAATTAACTAATCAATGTGACTAGCTAAAAATCAATAAGGAAGGCTATTTGGTTAAAATCCTAAGGTTGCCTCTTATCACGTATGTATACTTATATTACAAAAATGTAATCTCACAACGGTCTCATAATGATTTACAAGTACAAGTTCTAGAATAAATAAAATCACCGGCACACTCATAACAACAGATTCGAGCATATAAGATGTATGCTAGATATGAACAGGCTAAAATCCTCACAATTTAGTGGAAAGGGTTATAATGTGTGCTAGCAAATGTTATCGATCCAAAAGTGGATTGCAATATTAATCGAGACACATCTCAATTCTTTCAAAATTACTGATTTTTCCAGTGGATAGATCCAGTTATTCTGATAAATTACTCCTAAAAGTGTGAAAACAACTAGATTATAAGGACAAACAAAATTTAAAAATTAACTCGATATTAGACTTAATTTCTTATTTACCTACTCACCCCCCCCCCCCCACACTTAAGTTAAGCATTGTCCTCAATGTGATAAACGAACTTAAAAGTATGAAAGTAGGGAAATGAGAAAATAAACCATGATATCCGGTTTTATGTTTCTATCCAATCTTCTGTTTCTTGTAATCAACACCTGCATTATTAGAAACAAAAACAAACAAACAAAAAGCATTGCAATTTATTCAACGTAGTGGCACACCCCCACACTTAAGTTTAACCAAGTGGTAAAACTTTGGGGTGTAGACACTGAAAATAGAAACAAGAATATTAAAAAAAAATAAACACACGGGTTGCCTCCCGAGAAGCGCTTGTTTTATTAACGAGTCCTCAGCCGGACTCAAACTTCGAATAGATTATGTAGTTGTAGTGTTACAATTCCTTTTAGGGATGTACACCACATTTCCTATCACAATTCCCTCCCCCGTTTCATCTATGTTTTCCAATGTAACTTTTTCCCATGCTCTAGGAAGAGCATCATAGATAAAACCATTATTGTGTGCCCAAGGGACCATTCCCTTGTGTGGAGCCATGAATGTGATAGCTTCATATTCAAATTCGGATGGAATTTCTTCATTAGAAATTACCTTTAATTGCTCTTTATCATAATAGAGTTTAATTCGATGCCCATTTACAATGAAACTTCCACCATGTTTATCATAAAGTTCAACATAACCTGATGGAAATCCATGTTTCACTACATATGGTCCGAACCATTTTGGCTTGAGTTTCGGAGCTTTAAACTTGTATTTCATATTGAAGAGCAGAACTTTATCTCCAGCTTTGAATTGTTTTCGAATTCTCAGCTTTCTATCGTGGTAAGCTTTGGTTCTTGCTTTGTATAGCTTGGAGTTCTCATAAGCTTGAAGTCTTAACTCATCGAGTTCATGCAATTGCAAAAATCTCTTTTCTCCAGCTATTTTTAAATCAGGATTACAGCTTCATAATGCCCAGTAAGCATGGTGTTCGAGTTCGAATGGCAAATGACATGTTTTCCCATACAAGAGTCTGTATGGTGTTGTACCAATTAGTGTCTTATACGCGTACGAAATGCCCATAGAGCATCGTCTAATTTCCTTGACCAAACAGCAGGATTGTCCTTAACCATTTTTTCAAGTATTCTTTTTATAGCTCTATTGGTATTTTCGACTTGTTGACCACTAGTTTGTGGATGATAAGCTGTAGCAAAACGATGATGAACTCCATATCGTTTCATTACTTTCTCCATTTATTTATTACAGAAATGGGATCCTCTATCACTTATTAAAGCTTTAGGAATTCCATAGCGAGCGAAAAGCTTTTTGAGAAAGTTGACAACAACTCGTGCATCGTTAGTAAGAAGAGCTTCAGCTTCAACCCATTTGGAAACATAATCGATTGCAACGATGATATATTCGTATTTGTGTGATTTAGGGAAGGGTCTCATAAAATCAATTCCCCAAATGTCGAATATTTCGCAGACTTGAATGCTCTTTTGAGGCATTTCGTCTCTTCGAGAAAGGTTACCGGATTTTTGGCACGCATCGCAGTTTTGAACGAGAGTATATGCTTCTTTGAAAATTGTAGGCCAATAGAATCCAGCATCAAAAACTTTTTTAGTTGTAGTTGAAGGACCATAATGTCCCCCAGATGGGCCATGATGACATTCATCAAGAATTTTTCTTGTTTCGGCACCCGAAACACATCTTCGTATCATTCCATCCTTGCACATTTTAAAAAGGTAAGGTTTCTCCCAATAATAGTGTTTTAGTTCTGAAAAGAACTTACTACGTTGGTAGTGACTCATCCCTTTTTTAAGAATATCTCCTGCAAGATAATTTGCGTAATCTGCAAACCATGGTACTTCCTCATCATCATCTTTATCTATCGTCATGAGAGTTTCATCTGGAAAATAATCGTTAATTTCATTTTCTTTTAATTCTTCCAAATTCGGATTCTCGAGACGTGACAAATGATCAGCTGCAAGATTTTCTGCTCCTTTCTTGTCTTTTATTTCGATATCGAATTCTTGCAGTAGTAAAATCCATCTGATAAGACGCGGTTTTGCATCTTGTTTGGTAAACAGATATTTGAGTGCGGAATGATCTGTAAAAACTATCGTTTTTGAAAGCACGAGATAAGATCTGAATTTTTCGAATGCAAAAACTACGGCTAATAATTCCTTTTCCGTAACCGTATAGTTTTGTTGAGCATTGTTGAGTGTTTTACTAGCGAAGTATATAGGACGAAAATGTTTTCCTTCACGTTGTCTAAAACAGCTCCAACAGCGAAATCGCTTGCATCACACATGAGTTCAAATGGTAGTGACCAATTAGGTGCAACCATAATTGGGGCACTAGTCAATTGACTTTTCAATGTTTCGAAAGCTTTAATGCAGTCTGCATTGAAATCAAATACAGAATCCTTTTCTAAAAGTTTAGTCATAGGACGCGATATTTTTGAAAAATCTTTGATAAATCGGCGGTAAAAACCGGCATGTCCTAGATAACTTCTAACGGCTTTAACGTTAGTTGGTGGTGGTAATTTGGTGATAACATCTATTTTTGCTTTGTCTACTTCCATTCCTGAACTTGATATCTTGTGTCCTAACACAATTCCTTCAGTCACCATGAAATGACATTTTTCCCAATTAAGAACTAGATGTGCAGCTTCACATCTCTCAAGCATTTTATCGAGATTGGAAAGACAAGTTTCAAAAAAATCACCAAAAACTGAAAAGTCATCCATGAAAACTTTCATAGATGTCTCAAGCATGTTGTTGGATCGTTATACTCTGACCAAACTATTATATAGCTTGTTAAGGGTTTAGTAGCCTTGGATAAATCCTAATCTACTAACAATGAAACACTGAATTACTCTATTAAGTATGCGAAATTACTTAACAAAGCTAAGAAGAATTAACCAAACTTTGATTATATTAACACCTTAAATCTGCTTGTAGAATGCAGACTATTACAACTATAACTTATCTCTAAATCGTATTCGTAAACTCTCTCTTATCTCTAATGCCAACCTAGGGATCCTTTTATAGGCACAAGGAAAACCCTAGTCGGTTTACATAACTTGAACGACAAGTATACAATCCCTAACTATAGAATATTCTAGATTACATAATATTCTAATTCTAATAATATATCTGTCTACTTCCATTCCTGAACTTGATATCTTGTGTCCTAACACAATTCCTTCAGTCACCATGAAATGACATTTTTCCCAATTAAGAACTAGATGTGCCGCTTCACATCTCTCAAGCATTTTATCGAGATTGGAAAGACAAGTTTCAAAAGAATCACCAAAAACTGAAAAGTCATCCATGAGAACTTCCATAGATGTCTCAAGCATGTCTTGGAATATTGCGATCATACACCTTTGAAAAGTTGTAGGTGCATTACATAGACCAAAGGGCATACGCCGGTAAGCGTAAGTTCCAAAAGGACATGTAAATGTGGTTTTCTCTTGATCGGCTGGATCGATAGGAATTTGGAAATATCCCGAAAAACCATCAAGGAAGCAAAAGTATTTGTTTCCTGCTAATCTTTCGAGCATCTGATCCATGAACGGTAGAGGAAAATGATCTTTCCTGGTGGCTTTGTTAAGTTTTCTGTAATCAATACATACTCGCCATCCAGTGACAGTTCTAGTAGGAACTAATTCATTCCTTTCGTTGGTCACTACGGTCATTCCTCCTTTCTTCGGAATACAATGAACTGGACTCACCCATGGACTATCCTCGATAGGATAAATAATTCCTACGTCAAGAAGTTTAATGATTTCCTTCTTAAAAACTTCTTTCATATTGGGGTTGAGTCGACGTTGTCTTTCTACAACGGGTTTAGTACCTTCTTTACAATTGATTTTGTGTTTGCAAAAATCTGCGCTAATTCCTTGAATATCAGAAGTTTTCCACGCAAAAGCGCGTTTATGCTTCTTAAGAACAGAAACGAGTCTTTCTTTTTTATTTGTTTCGAGCAACGACGATATGACTACTGGAAGAAGTGAATTTTCTTCTAAGTAGGCGTATTCAAGATTACTGGGAAGGGGTTTGAGTTCCAAATCAGTTGGTGGTTCTTCTAGAGATGATTTGATTTTCATTTGATCTTTTTTAGTGATATCTTCAAATTTCTCTTCTTTCTCTTCTTCTAATTTTACTTCCATGAATTCCTCAAATTCTTTATCAGAATCTGTTTCACTGATCTTTTCTGAAGTAGTCATAAATGGTTTCGAATCGTCAAGTAATGTATCCAATTCTTCTTCAGTGACTTCATCAATTACATCGATGTTATAGCATGTGTCATCACTGGAATTTGGATATTTCATTGCTTTATCATTTAAGAATGTGATTCGATCTTCTCCTACTCCAAGATTGAGTTCTCTGCCTTTGACTTTGATCATGGCGTCAGCAGTGTTTAAGAAAGGTCTTCCTAAGATTAAGGGTACTCGACTATCTTCCTCCATTTCTAATATGACAAAATCCACAGGAAAAACAAATTTACCAACTTGAACAAGCATATTTTCAGCAACCCCAACAGGATATTGGTATGTATGGTTAGCTAATCTTATACTCATCTTAGTAGGTTTCAATGTATTGACGAAAAGTTTAGAATACAACGAATAGGGCATCAAATTGATACTTGCACCTAGATCGGCTAAAGCATCGCATGTGATGTTGTTTCCTAATGTATATGGTATAAGAAAACTTTCGGGATCTCTGAGTTTCGGTGGAATTTTGTTTTGAATGATAGCAAAGCATTCTTCGTTGAGAACGGTAGCGGAAATTTGTTCTAACTTGTTTCGATTATTAAGAAGTTCTTTCAAAAATTTCCCATAATTGGGCATTCCAGCTAGAACATCAACGAGGGGTACGTTAATTCTAACTTCTTTGATCATCTCTATAAACTTCTTATTTCGCTCCTCTCTTTTCTCCTTTCTTAGGGCTTGTGGATATGGTATTTTCGGTGTATAAGGTTTTATTGGTGGAACGGTATTTTCTTTGGTTGGTGTTTGGGTTGGTTTTTCTTTAGCTGCTTCTTCTTCAGCTTCTTCCTCCTCCTCATCTTGAATGATAGTATTATCGGTAGGAACGGGTGGTGGATCGTATGAGAGACCACTTCGAGTGAATAAAGCATTGATATGCTCATTTCTGGTTTGTGGTGGATCATAACTCTTATCGTTTGATCCAGACGGTTTTGGATTGGATTGGGTGTTACTTGGTAATGTACCAGGAATTCGAGAAGAAAATTGATCAGAAAGTCTACCAAATTTTTGTTCAAGATCCTGGATAGAAGCTTGATGATTTTTCTGACCTTGCTCAACTTTGGTTTTGAAATTGAAAATTTGAGTTTTTACAAACTCATTTGTAGCTCTTTGAGTAGTTACGAAATCTCGCATCATTTTTTCGAAATCAGACTCTTCCTTTTTATCGGAATTTGGTGGGTTTGGATTGTCTGTTCTGGGTTGAGAATCACAGTTGTTATCCCTTTGTTGGCGGTCTTGCCAATTTCCAGAACTTCTTTCGTAATAATTACCACGAAAACCTCCTCCACGATATCCTCCTTGGACATAATTGGCTTCCCCTTCGTTGGGTCTATTCATAGGTTGGTCATCACACTCGGATGATGTGTGATTTCCTCCACAATTATTACAGCCATCTCGCATTTCTTTCATTTCTCTTTTTATATCTTTGTATTGCGAGTCGATTTTAGAAGTCAAGGCTTCTATTTTCTCCATGAGTTTCGAATTATCTGAACTTTCGGCAAAAGCAACCGTTTTTCGTATGGGTTTGGTTTTGGAATCTTTTGACCAATCGAGTTTAAGGAGTACTCGATCTTCGAGAAGTTGATATGCCTCTTTAGGTGTTTTGTAAAGAAAAATTCCTCCGGCATCAAGGATTGCTTGGGATGCTTTATCAAGACCATGATAAAAGATTTGGATTATTGTTCCTTGTCCTAAATTATGACCATGACAACTTTGAAGCAAATCTTTCATGCGAAGCCAAGCTTCAACAAGAGATTCATTAGGATTTTGTGTGAAAGCACGGATTTCTCCCATTAATCTATCATACATGGCAGGTGGAAAGAATCGGCTTACAAAAGCTTGCCTCATCGTCTCCCAATTATTGATAGTTCTGGGGTTAGATATTCGGGTTATACATTATGGGTTTCTCCGAAGTATATGGAAAAGTTGAGCTTAATAGCTCGAAATGTGTATTATCCTATAACAAACATGCACTAAAATTTCAACTGAATTCTGCATGTGTTTATGCGATCGGCCGAGACTGGCATACAAGATTGGACGGTCTTTGATCATAAAAAGATGGCGACTTTTAACCGTACAGCTTTGCACAAGACAATAGCAGTCTCTTAGCCGAGTGGTGCTAACTGGGTTCTACTTGGGCGGCCGCAACATGGAGTTGAATCCGTTAGCCATGGTATTGGTTTAAAATCGGAAATCGGGTGTTCTTCGGGAAAGATTACTAACCAATTAGAATAGATCGAAGATCTCTTCTTACGAAATCTCGTTCTTACGAACAAACTTTCGGAGATTAGATAAAAGGTGTAACTAAGCTTTTCAGGATACGAACGAGTGTTCATCGACACTACAGAGAATCGAGTCAATCACCTAAAAAAGACAAGAAAATAAAATTTTCGAAAACAGACGAGTTCTATCCGACTCGTGGATGCCAAACTGATCGGATGGTATGCTACGGTAAAAAAAACACTGGGAAAACTGGGAAACCGACTCGGTTGAATGTCTATCCGATAGGTGTGGAATACTCTGATAATTTTTTTTTTTTAGAAAACGAACGCGAATAAGAAACGGATATTAAAACTTAAAAAAACCAATCAAAATCCCGCAAGCGGCGCCAAAACTGATGTGCGTTTTATGCTTAGTGCAAATTTATAAAGTTTATAGGGTGATTACGAATCTAGAACATACACATACGAGCAAGTGTGACATCGTCGTTATTAGGCAAGATATGATGTAAGTCGGGATCAGTTCGCAGGGATTTGTGAGTGAATCAAAATATAAGTCTAAAGTAATCTCTAAGTACCAAAAAGATTAATAAGGCAATCAATAATTTAAATAACTACACATGTTTAGACTAGTTTTCTACTTAATGAAACTATGAGTTTGATGATACTTTTTATAACATGTTGGTTGTGATAAGATTAGTGGTAGTCTAATCTATTGTTTCTAACAACGTTAAAACCTTCGTCAAGATTCTGTAGTTCATAAAAACAAGCTTTAAGGTGTAATGTACCAACTCCAATTCAAGCATCTTATCAAGGTTCATCAAAATAAATGGGTGACTATCTTAAACACAAGAACTAAAACTCTTATTACAAATCAAATACTCTTAGGTAAATGGGTTATTACAATAGGTAAATCCATTCAGACAAAAAAGGTTACAATTGTTAATAAACATTCTAACTTTCGTCAAACTAAAGGTTTAACAAACATCCGATTTGTGTTATATAAAGATGTCTCATTACAATCATACTTCTTGTTTCTTTGTTAGTCAAGAATAAATTATGGATGAAAAACAAATTCATAGACAAATGATTATAAACTCAAGTTGACATAAATAACAAAATCTTTCGACCTGTGAAATATCTTTGCAATTAGTAACCTTGACTCACAAACGATGTCACTACTGAAGACTTAAGGTAACCATTTCGGAGTCTCTTAGGAGTTGACTTGAAATTGAAATTAAGAACATGTTATTACAATCATAACCTATGCACTAGCATAAACATCATCCAAAAAAGTGTAAAAACCTACTAGCCATCTCTCAGCACTGAGAGCCCGAAAACCGTCGGCCCGCGGCGCAAACATGCAAATAAACTCAGAATATTTAACATTAGAATCCATGGTTTTAAGTCTTACAATGCTTTGAAATTGATAAAAAAAAATGACAAGGTATTGATAACCTAAGTATTGGTGATGATTTCTTGAGATTTTTGGCCTCCAAATGTTGCTTCCTTGGTCCTCCAAAGTTCCTGGTTCTTTCTGCACGAATTTCCCTTCTTTGAGAGCTAGATGATGATAATTATTGAGAGTAGTAATGAGAGTAAATGATCTCTTGAATTGTGTCTTCAATTGTGTACTCTTGGGGTCCTTTTAGGCTTGTCAAATACTCCTAGTAATGAATAGGGACATAAATGCTGGAGCTTGGACAACAAGACACTAAGAAGGGCCTAGAACAATGGGACAAAAGACCAAGATTCGTGCACAAGAAGTTGTATTTTTCAGCAGAAATGTACATCCGATCGGTTGCGGGTTGGCACCGATCGGATGGATGTGGTAATTGTGGTTATCCGATCGTTTGTACTCCAACCGATCGGATGGTAGGTTCTGGTTGCTTTGGACTTTGATTTTTCCTTGTGTAGTACTTTATGCACTATCCAAACTTGATTAACTCTGAACTTGGAACTTTGAAATGACAAAACTTAGGTTCTCCTTATGAGACGCATCACAGATTGGACTTTGAACTTGGGAATCTTCGTGTAATCGCATATACTTCATTTTCTTCACTTTTTCTCCGTTTTTCCTACATTTGGCTACATATGCTACAAAAACATACTTTGATACGATTTAGTGGCAAAAGCATATAAAAACAACCAAATAACATACACAAAAACACTAATAACGCTTATAAAAACATGTTAACTTTGAGCGTTATCAAGGACCCTCAAGACGAAGGAGTTCCATGATATCCCCAATACGGGAATCCTTATTCGCCAACAAAGTTGCAAATAAGGGAAACTCAAACTCCCAAAGGTCCTGCAGAGCGGACTGGTAGTCTGCCACAGCTGATGAACGGTGGCCATCGACCCCAGAAAAGTCCACACCCAACCGACTGTGCGCGAGACCGGCTACCAATCCATCTTGAATACCTTTGATAACGGCAGAACTAATAACCCTCCCAGACGCAGCAACATAATCCGAAGAATTCAGACACTTGGCAACAGCAATCCGGATACCATGAGTTAAAAACCAACGGCGCTTAGCCACAGCGGAAAGCAGGCGAGGACGAAATGCCTCATGCACATACAAAGACAACTTCTCAAAGTGGCCCTCCAAAGTAGACATCCTATGGGAGAGGGCCCCCATCTGATCATCCTGCATTTTCGTAAATTCCTCCGCCAAATGATCAAAAGCCAACGAGAGCCTCTCTCGAGAAATAAACATGTGGCCAGGCGGGGAAACCAAAGATAAAGTTCCGCAACCTGCGACTCAAGAGAATCACGCTCTCTCTGAAGTGCGGATACCTGCTCCTCTAAAACCTTCTCTAAGGACTCTAAAACAGAAACATGCTTGCGAAGATTAACCACTATCGCGACCTCAGCATCGGCCAAAGAAAGCCTTGCTTTCAGCTTGTTAATTTCCTCGTACTTAGACCCAAGCAAACGGGATTGCTGATGAGGCGAAAAGTGTTACACTTTTAAGGGGTCATTTAGGCCCTAAGTCGTAATTTTATGATCAAATATTACCTTAAATCATTCCTTTTGTTATTTTAAGTACTTTTGAGAAGAATTTTGGAAAACAAAGCATTTTGGATGTTTTTGGAGCAAAAAAGTGAAGAAAACGACAAAGTCAAGAATCCAAGCTGGAAATTGTACCTGACGGCGTCACCTGTTCCAAAGGGACGACGTCACTCTTTAAGACATGAGGTGGATATCACGTTTACACTTGACGCGCCAGAAGAATTTTTATACTTAACACGTGACGACGTCACTCTTTACCTGAAATAGGCCGTCACGTGTGTTCTCTATAACGTGACGGCCCAAAAACCTTACAAGCAGACGGCGTCAAGTAGAAGGATTGGGCGATAAGAAACCCTAGCCGCGGCGAGATGACAGCGTCATCCATTAAAAGGGGACACCGTCACCTTTGTAATTCTATATATAATTTTTGATTTTTCATTCAAAAAGGAGAGGAAATTTTTGGTGGAACATACACACAAACCCTATTACGAATTTCAAAACTTTTTAAGGGTTTCATACCCTTACTTCTTCCATGTTTAATTAAAGATAAGTAATCCATCAATCATTCAATATGTTTATATGTTGTTTGATTATATCTTATACTTGTCTTTCTTTTAACATGCTAGGCTAGGTTTATTTGTGTTTGTTTAGATTTAATGAAACCTAGTTATTGATTATTGATTGAGGGTTTGTTATTAATTGTTGTTGGGTGAATGCTAATCGATGTTAGGCTTAAGAAAACTGGCTAATCTCCTATATGGTAACATGCTTGAACGTCTTAAGAAACATCAATCGGATGTGTACTACGATTTTAATGGTTGTGTTTAATGCATAAGTGACTATTAAGGAGGCCATGGTTAGGATACTAAACGTGTCGCCATAGGAAGAGATAGAAGCTTCTAGAGTTGGGGAAGATCGTACACGGCCCCACGAATGGTATTAAGGAATGCAACCCGTTACATACGCAATTGTAACAAACTTATCAATTAATAAAAGATAGCTAGGGAGTAATGAAGTCTAAGTAAACACGTTTTCTCCTTATAAGTTTTCTCATTTTATTTTATTGTCATTTTATTTTTATTACATTAGTAGTTTATTTGGGTTAGTTGACTAGCAACTAATTCCGCCCACTCTTCCTAAACCGAGATTTTTACTTGCTTTCCATAAAATATAAAAATACAAAAAGAATCATCCCTCACCTCTAGACCTAATTAGATTACTTTCAATCCTAACAAACACTATTCCCCGAGAGAACGATCAATCCCCCGGTACTTGCCACTACACTATGCTACATCGGTCAGGTACACTGCCTGGTGGGGATTGCAAGCTTCTAAAGATCCCTTGAGAGGTGAAACCTTTTGCGTAGACCGCAATCCACGTAGACCACAATCCACGCATCAAGTTTTTGGCGCCGCTGCCAGGGAATAGTTATTGCTTAGGTTGAATTTTATTTTTATTAGGTTTACTCACTAGATTCCTTTCTAGTGAGATATAATTTTATTTTTATAGGTTTTCTTTAGTTTATCTTTCTCTTCGTTCCTTTGTTCGTAACCATTACCATCGGCCATCATGGAAGGTGGTAATATCTTTGATCCCGCCAACCCACCACAACAAAACCCAACTAAACTAACCTCCTAGGGCACGCACTTTAGGAGAGTACTCCCGTCCTAGCCAATGTGTCTCCTTTTCTATCCGACACCATCCGGTTGGTGCAAATCGGATGTGCATTCTATGGACTTCGTTCCGAAGATCCAAACCAACATCTCAAGGATTTCCTCAAAATCGTAGATTCCATAGACCTTGATGTTAATTCTCGAGAGACGACCCGATTGCGTCTCTTCCAATTCTCTCTACGTGACCAAGCTAGTCAATGGCTTGAGCGTTTACCCATGGGATCCATCATATTTTGCGATGATCTCACCTCTCGTTTCCTTGCTCAATTTTTCCCACCGGGGAGAACCACCAAGTTAAGGAATGACATCTTGATGTTCTAACAACATCAAGGCAAAACTCTCTANAATTCTCTCTACGTGACCAAGCTAGTCAATGGCTTGAGCGTTTACCCATGGGATCCATCATATTTTGCGATGATCTCACCTCTCGTTTCCTTGCTCAATTTTTCCCACCGGGGAGAACCACCAAGTTAAGGAATGACATCTTGATGTTCTAACAACATCAAGGCAAAACTCTTTACGAAGCATAGACTCGTTTCAAGGACTTACTTCAAAAAGTCCCTTATCATGGCATAGATCTTTGGCTCCAAGTCCAAATCTTCTAATGCCACATCAATCTCTCCGCGAGGCAAACCATTGAACAAGCGGCCGGTGGTAAGCTATGTAATCGATGTGCGAAAGATTCATGGGAACTCATAGAAGATCTTGCTCTCTATGACAACGAAAGTTGGAATGATCCCCGTGATTTGAACAAAACGGTCAAGGCAATATCTTTGCCTTCGAACAATTCAAGCACTCCTGACCGTAAGATCATGGAACTTGAAGACCAAGTCAAGTTTCTCATGAAATCCTACGAAGCTCCTAAACCTTCAAGCCAAGTGAACAAAATCACTTCTTCATGTGAGTATTGTAGTGGTCCCTATGACACTCGTGATTGCATGGAACTCCCCGAACAAGCTTTTGTGGACTACGCATCCTCGCGTACCGACAGAGCGGGAGACAAGTGGTACACTTTCAAACCCGAGCCAAACCCCTACGGTGATTCATACAACCCCTCTTGGAAAAATCACCCAAACTTTAGGTGGAAACAAAACCAAAGCACGCCCCAAAACAAGTTTTCCAACCCACTTAATCATTTTCAATCGAACGGTTCATCCTCAAACCGTACTTTCAAAAACAATCCTTCCAACAACTATGGTAGTACCAATAACTTTGNTTGGAAAAATCACCCAAACTTTAGGTGGAAACAAAACCAAAGCACGCCCCAAAACAAGTTTTCCAACCCACTTAATCATTTTCAATCGAACGGTTCATCCTCAAACCGTACTTTCAAAAACAATCCTTCCAACAACTATGGTAGTACCAATAACTTTGAAGGATTGATGTCCAAATTTATGGCATCTCAAGAAGCTCGTTTGGCTAAGTTTAAGTCCGAATTCAATCAACAACAAACGGAAATGACCAATAAAATTGACATCCTGTTGAAAGCCCTCAACAACCAAGTGTTGACACCATCAAACAAGGACACTAGGATCACAAGTAGCGGAACCCAAATCAAGGACCCCTCATCATCCAAACATGTCCACTTTGTCAATGTTGTCACTACTAAGCCAATTGATAAGGATAGGGAAGAATGTGATAAGGATAAGGTTGGAATTGATAGTGAATCTAAGAATGAGGTTAAGTAAGTAGAGGAAGTAGATGAGGTAGTAGACTACTTCGATAGTTTACCTACTAAGGAAGAATGTGCGTACCAAAGGGATTTTTTCGATGACCCCGAGACACCATACTTTCTAGGTTCACCAATCATCAAGACGGGCGACCCATCTAATATCAACATACCATGCAACATTGGGCATGTGCATGTGTGGAAAGCCTACATTGATCCTAAATCTCCCATAAACATTATGACTAGGATCCATTACAATTGGATAATGAAAAAGCAACTTGGACCTAGGATGTTTCCTAACAAATGTATGATAAGTAACTTTGTGGGAAGAGTTAAGGGACTGCACGTTTTTGTAGGAAATTTCACATAC
>LBNU01031663.1:0-12626 GCA_014162995.1 Artemisia annua | reverse complement strand
TTTTTACTTGCTTTCCATAAAATATAAAAATACAAAAAGAATCATCCCTCACCTCTAGACCTAATTAGATTACTTTCAATCCTAACGAACACTATTCCCGGAGAGAACGATCAATCCCCCGGTACTTGCCACTACACTATTCTACATCGGTCAGGTACACTGCCTAGTGAGGATTGCAAGCTTCTCAAGATCCCTTGAGAGGTAAAACCTTTTGCGTAGACTGCAATCCAGGCATCAATTGCTCATCGTAAAGATTGGACAAATTAACATAAAATAACTGTTCATGACTCAGGCCACGAACAGCCGCAAACATGCGCGGCGGAGCAACTGTCAATCAAACTGCAGCACTCCAGAGGGCCGGACAAGCAAGAATCATTAGTGACATCCCACTGAGGGATATAGATGTTGTCCGAACCATCAGGACTAACATCGCCCGAATCACGGGTATCACTACTAGACATAGTTCCGGTATCATGAGCAACCAAACTCTGATCAAGAAGTGGTGACTCATCAATAGCCTTTCCCTGAGAAACTGCAATAACCACCGGAGAAGTAGTAGCGATTGTCTTCACTGACAACGTGCTTCTCTTTATAAACGAACCTACTTCCAATACCAAGAACGGAGAGCTTTCCCCCATTTTCCGCGGATTCTTTGGCGCTGGTTTTAAGAATGAGTGATTGCCCTTCTCCGACCCTTACTGCCCAACCTGACAGTGGACAGCGGAAGCAGAAGAATAAGAGATACCAACACTTGCCTCGAAACCAGCAAGATCACCAATCGTTGACCCTGGGGCATCTACCTTGAGTCTCTTAATAGAAGGAGGGGAATCATCAAAATATACTGTCCTTACTCTCTCCTTCACCCTCGACACCGACGGAAACTCCACCGAATCAATAACCTCTCTCTCAAGAAGAGCCGAATCAGAAGTGCTACCAATATCACCTGTTACAACACTATGAGATCCAGAAACGTTTCCAATAGCAGCAGCAGGTTGACCCGGAGAAACTCCTGATTGTTCCCCTTTAGATGAACGGACCTTAAAAAGATAGGGAACATCAAGAACCATCTCCATTTTTGCTAAAGATTTAAGTTTGCAGAAATCTGAGCAAATAATAGATATCGGGGTTAGATGAGAGACAAGGAAAAAAGAAATATAGGTGAATAAGGAAAACCATTTATACCCTTCGACACAAAACCCAAGGAAAAAATAGAAAAGAAGGTGGACGGTCCCAAACGCTCCACGTTCCCCCACGATCTCAAACCGCGGACCGAAAAACACGCGTCACAAAAAAGCTATGAAACTAGCAGCGGAAAAGGCAGATATAATAAGTCTAGAAGTGTCAACCGCACGCTACAAAAAACACGTACAGTAAAGACACTAAACTGGGGGGACTTGATGACGTATAGTACGGATAGCAGGCCTACTGGGCCTGGACTGCACTATATAGACGGGCTCCGGCCCAACACACGGATCGGGCTCCAGCCCAACAGGCAAAACCGGGCTCCGGCCCCACTACAAACTGGGCTCCGGTCTAATAAACCCACGAAGCTGGGTATAACTAAATGCCCAAGCCACGAGCAGGGCACAAGGACATCTACGGACAAATTGAGCGGCACACCTGAAGTACGCTCACGGACCGACCCACGGTCCGGAAAATGATCCACGTCCACAGAACATTGACTAAGCTCCAGACCCTTGCCAGACAAGGGTCCCACCTCGGCCACTATAGCAAGTATGCGAAAAAATAGGAAACCCTAGCATTTCCATCACCTATAAAAGGTAACCTCAGTACACATTTCGAGGTACGAGTTTCTCACTCATCCCAATACTCTCACATTCCTCTGACAACATGAGTACTTACTCTCACGCCGGAGCTTAATCGTGGGGTCCTTCCGCACGGTAAGGCTAACGGTTTACTCTTATTTGTGCAGGAATCAAACATTCACTTGGATTAGTGCATAATTTACTACTCAAGACACTCGTCCGGAGTAGCCCAAAAGCGTTATTAAGCCCAATCTCTACCCGTTACACTTTTTGCACTAACAGCCAACAATGGTGATGATCGACCTAAATATTTTGATTATGAATGTGGTTAGTTTAGCCATCACAGTAACATAGTTAGCAACCTCAAGTTGCAACTAAAAAAAAAGCCCTACTTGAGAGAGTTTACTAAAACAATGATATTCTTAGTCATCATCTCAACGAGGATCTCAAATGATAATATCAGTGAAAAATCCGTTAAAATTGTGAAAAAAAATACGCATAATAGATTTTGGCTATCAAAAGCAAGCAATCCTCCCAAACCTCACTATAATTGAACGCACCTCATACTGCAAAATTTTAGAAGTCTAAGTGAGCAAAATTTGGCTATGTTCAGTTCCACCTGAATTAAAAATATGTGAGATAGAATATTATAGATGACGATATGTTGAAGACAACAAAGTCTACCTTTTGTGCCTCGAATATGCTCATGTAGCAACAATATCGAGCACATGATTTTAGAGAGTAACGTGAGCTAGTATGAGTTCTTGTTGCTGAACAAAATAACGAGTGTTCTTTTTTTTTAATATAAAACTCGTTCAACTGTTAGTTTATTCTTAAAAATGAATGTGACAACGATAATGACGATCAATATATATAAACATAATGAACGTGGTCAATTACTGATCATGTTGTTGGCTGAAATAACGTAGTTGGCAACCTCAAGTTGCAAGATAATGATTGATAATGTATCATAATGTGAGTTTGCACATTTTACTACAACATTAAAGGTTCTACAAGCGCCGGCAAGAAAACAAGTATTTGGTAATTAAATCACAAAATATCACGTGAATGAAATAATATAAGAATCAATATAAAGTTCTCCATTCTCTCGTGTGAATGTGATAGTATAATGATAAACATATAGATATTCATTCCCTCAAGTGAATGTGATAAAATGATCAACATGAAATCTTCATTCACTCAAGATAATGTGATAATATAATGATCAGCGTATAGATCTTCATATGTGATCATGTAATGATAATATTAAAGATCATTTATCATGGTTATGGATATGGTCGAAGTAATATGAAAAGTTGACTAACCACTAGTAGTAACAAAATAAAAATGGAGCAAATAGAAATATTATGTATCCAAAGTTATGTCAATATTTGTTAGCATCACCAGTAATACCATCCCGAGTCTTTAATAATGCAAAAAAACTACAAAATAATAAGATTATTCAATCCGATGAAGTTTTCTCTCAAAGGAAGTCTATTATTCACTCATCAATTAAAATTGAGGGCATGGTCTCTCAATATTCTGGAAAGAAAATAAATGGATATATGTAGACATATATATCCACCGTATGAAATATGAACCACTTAGCGTTTAAAATCGATCCATCATCTAAATGGTCAGCAAAATCACAACCTCAAATTTGTATTATTAATAGATCAACTAATTAAAATGTGAGAATAACATTCTAGAGTAAGTATTTCATTTGTGAATATGTGATGAATTCTTCCAAATTTTTCAATGATAATGAGAGAAAAACTCTATATTGTTGTATGGGGTTATCTATATAACATACACAACAACAAAATTAGCATCTTGCCAACATATTATTTTAAATCCACTTTTTTATAAGTGGTTTTGGTTACAAACCAGCCGTATCCCATTACAGTTTCCTTTTATGCATTATGTACTCAAATTACTCCATCTAAATACACAAATATGAGATATATAATAAGGATAATTCCTTTAGACGTAGAGAAGAACTAGCTGCAAGTTTAGAATAAATTATCATATTCTATCGATCCTCGCAAGAAATATATAATTTATAATTCAATGGATAATCCAATCTCCATTGATATACACTATCCTAAAACACAATTTCACCTAGTCATGCTTCAGTTATAGTTTGTTCCTCAGGAAACTATTTATTATAGTATGCCTCAAGCATTGTAGACTAATCGCTTCTAAATAAAATCCTCAATGAAAAATTTGATGCATAAAAACAAAATGGTTGGTCGAGGTATAAAAAACCTCATGATAATCTCATAAAGAGACACTAGATATGAAGGTTTCAAAGAACCTCATAAAGCTAATGAGATCTCAATAAATTTCATCATGTCTATAATCATATGGAATGGAAACAAAAACGACGTCAATAAATTCGTTTACATATAACATAGTGCTTGTTATTAAATGCATAATGAGGATCATAAATCAATTATAATCCAAAAGTGCGCTCAACGAAATGATTTGCCAATATAAAAAGACGCAATCTCTTGCAAATACGAAAGGTATTAAGACGTGATGTTTATACACATCAATGTGTAAAAGCTATTGTATATGAGAAATGCTAAACATTCATACAAAACGTGCTTATTCACATGATGCTGACACTTGTCAGAAGTGATGGTTTGAATGCAGAGAGACAATAAGTGAGAAAAAATTATATAATATTGTTTGTGTGTAGAAAGATTTATAAGATGAAATAATAAGAGGGTGTAGCAAAGATGATTGCATATCTATCATAACTCAATCGAATACATTACAGGCTATATAGTTAAGAAAGCAAACTTCAATTAGAGAACCATCATAAAGATTAAACACTTGTCACCACCTAAAGGCGGTTATATGGTACGTAATATTTTGCGCATTAGCAATCATTATCAGTTTTTATATGCACTATTCACCTAACCCATTACTTCTTAAACCACCATGGCACCATCTAATTTAATCTGTCTACTACTCTTTCGTTACCTTATTATTATTACTCCGTATTTTTTTTTCACAAAGAACCTCCTAAACCAGTCTTGGCTTTTCTATTTTGAAAACCAAGCAATTGATTTAAAAAAAATTGGGACATCTTTTATCAAACTAATGATACGAATAGATAGCTATAAACATACAAACATGCTTATATGAAACAATTAACCGTGTCCAAACAAGGATACATTCTTTACAAATAAAAATGTATAGACTTAACCAAATCCAATAAATACCACACCAGAAATTACGAACAAAAAACATCAAAACAACTTATTCAACAGACCAAAAGAAAGAAGAAAAGAACAAAAGCAACAAAACATCATAGCTAGACCCACTATTGCAAACCAAAGCAAGCCAACCCACAAACCATATTTGCTTTCGCTTTTGCTTTTGAATAATATCATGCTTAATCACATTCTTTCACTTTCTCCTTTTCTTTTTCTTCTTCACTCTTTGAATGATACCCGGGGATTTTCTCTTTAATCTTCTCGAAAATACCCTTTTTCTCCTTAGGTTCACCTTCAGCATCATGCGTCACAACTGGTGGCGCTGCCTCAACTGGTGGCGCTGGAGGAGTAGCACCGTAGTGCTCCTCCTCGGTCTTTTTGTGACCCCCGGGGAGTTTCTCCTTGATCTTTTCCATGAACCCCTTTTTCTCCTCGGGCTCGGGAGTTGGGACCGGAGTGACACAGTCGCCTATTGGTGGGGCGACTGGCACTTCTTCGTATTTCTCAACTGGTACATGTGTGTCTTCAATCTTTTGCTCCTCTTTCTTTTCCTTGTGCTCTTCGATTTTCTCCTTGATCGTTTCCTTCAATGGCTTCTTTTTCTTCTTCTTCTTCTCGCCATCCTCGCACTCCTCTTCATCACTAGACTGTAATGAAAAAGGAAACACTTGATTTAGTTTGATGATACAACTTGATTAAGAAAACCAATTACTTAATTAATATACCAACACAACTTGCCCTTTCAAAATATATATACACAAATACGAAATACCACTACACCAATTGAAAAGATCATATGATCCAAAATGTACAAAATATTAAATAGGAGATTGATGACCAAACTTACAAGGGACCGATGGGGTTCTGGCCCCCTCCAAAACTTTTTGCCCTTATATATTTAGTCATTTTTAATACAAAAATTTTAACATAATATATATCAGCCTATAAAATAACTACTTTTCAAGTTGGCCTTTCCACCAACAACGATCGAGTTCCGTCCTAAACCATCCAATGCACAATCATACAAGCATCCATGATGTAAGCATGTATCATATGTTACACACTTAAGTTCTTTTGGTAAATTTGTAATGTTTTTCTTAGAAACAATTTAAATCCTACACAAGTACCCCTAAAATATACATCATGTCATTATTAAACCATAACCAACCCTGATCACGTAGATCAGCAAGCATATAAAATTAGAGTAACCCGTCGTACTAGCTAGCATGCATAGTACAAGTAATTTAACGTGAACCAAAAACTTACACTGCTAGAACTGCTATCGGATCGATGTAGTTTCGACAGCAAACTTTCCTTCTTCTCTTCAGATTTGGGTTCGGGTTCAGAAACATGAGCTTTCGTTTCGAATTCTGAGGAGATCGCGGTCTCTTCACACTTCTTCTCCTCGTCCTTTTTTCCCATGAAATCGAACAATCCACGATCAGATTGTTCCACGGTGTCGGTTTTGGTCTCGTTATCGGATTTTGGGGCGTGGTGGTAAACTGCTTCGTCAGACATTTTTTAAAAAGGAATTGAGTTGAACTCGAACTTGACAATAAAGAGAGATTAACAAAGTGTGTAAATGAAATGTTTTGTTTGTATGAATGAATTTAGAGTGAGTTTAAGAAGTTGTGAAGGGTTGTATTTATAGGAGTATGAGACACGCACTTGACGCGATTAAGTTTTTGAAATCTGTCGGTATTAATCCGTTAATTAGTGATAAAGTGTATCTAATTATGGGATATGATGGATATTATTATTTATTTACGTTAATTATTTATGACGTCACTTTTGAGAATATATTAAGATTGTCAAATAAGGGCGTGCTTGGTTCAAATTAGGGAAAGATAATTATTATAGTGGGGAAAGGGAAAGAGAGAAAAAAACATTCCCCGAATTTATTGTGTAATGGTCAATTACCCACTATTTGGTAATGAGTCATTCCATTATATAGCACAAAGCATTATTTTTCATTATCTTTACCATTACCCACCCTCAAAAACATCCTACCAAGCACCCCTTAAGTGTCGTGAAAACATTAGATAAAATTAGATTGAGCATTGCTAAAGTCTCATACAATATCTCCATACTAATTCTTTTATACACACAACAATATTATATATTTTTTTTCACTCATTTTATTTCTACATCCAAGCCGGAGTTAGTAGGATAATAAGTAAGAACAATTCGTAAAAGCAAATAGCATTTTTTTAATTAAAGTAAACATGGACTTTCTTTTTAAATTACATATTAATAATTTATATAAAACTTAAATCAAATTTTTAATTCAATAAACTTATTTTTATTTTATTATTATTATTATTTTTTTTATTGTTGTCATTTTAAATCTTTGCGTGAGTGCATCCTTAAACAAACTCATTACATTATACCTCCTTTTTAAAGATTCATTTCCAAATCAACTTAATGGTTTTGTTCATCTGCTCGAATATGTGATGTAAGTTAGTAATCATACCTTATGAGGTGTTGTCCAGATGCAAAACTTAACCTTTCTTTTTTCTGTTTCAATGAGGAATAATATCAATTCTAAACTAAATATGCCCTTTCGTTAACACAAAATGTGTCACGACTGTTATACGCCGATTAATCATAAAAAAATATAAATTATCAATTATTTCCTTTGTTTAACCAAAAATTCTAAGTTTGGTAGATAAAGTAATATGCTAATGTTCACTCTTTGGCTTTGTTTGAATATGTCGACCGCTTAAGTTACGTAAATACTTGCTACAACAAGAATGAAACCAATTTCAAAATTTACCAGGTGCATTTAAACAAATTAAATAAGACTATATACATTTTCTTTTATCGCTGCGTTGAATAAAACTTACAAAACCTAACATTACATTTCAAAAATATAAAGGTGTCACGTCTAGACCATCCCGGCTCCATCGTGTACACTGATGTTCTATAACTTGTCAATATGCTTAATTGCATACGTATCTGTTGTCACTTATAGTCTATTAATCAAACAACACCAAAAATATTCTATTAATCAAATAACTGATGACTTTATTGCCTGTTGATAATTTGTCCTACAATGTCAATCATATCCTCTTTTGAACAACTAAAATACCATGTCGGTCGATTAAGATGTCATATAAGTATATAAAAATTACTGAACATAGGTTTAACCGTATATTACTTAATTAGGTGACTACTAACAAGTTTCTTTGCAGCATACGTTAAGTATTCATGAAGTAGTTTACAACTTTACCTGCTTATCGCATCTCAAATTTTGCTGACTTTTTTTTTTTTTTTTTTTTTTTTTTAATTAAGATTTCTGACTTTTTTGCCGACTAATCCATGGAGTTTTTAACCCTTTCACAACATTTTACACCACAACTTTATCTCACATATCTTAAACATGACTTGAACCCACAACCATTTGATTAGATAGTTTCTCACATAATATAAAGTACCAAAAGACACAAACGATTTGATTTCTTTTTATTTATTTTCATCAAAGAAATGATTCATCAGGACGTAGCCAAAAGAAGACATTAAAAACTCATACCAACTTCATTATTCTTATCTTATCACGATAAGCTATAATAAGATCTTAAAAACCTTTAAATATTTAGTCAGGTACATCTAGATAACATGATCGAGTAATTCTACAAAGAAAGAACCAAAAAATAAAGTGGCACTAAGCTTAATCATGAAGAGATGCCGTAACGAAGATGTCGACTGAGGCAAGGCATAAAACAAGGAGGTAGACACGCTGTCATGCTCTAAAGTACTTGATCACTCACATTACGCCACGTCATCCAAGAATGTGGATGGTTGTCCTATAACTGGGTCCCATGCTATGTCGATACCGGTGATGGTCGGTTGTCACGCCAAACAAGCAAACTGGCCTACCGGTTGTTTTCTAATGTAAAAACCTACACGTGGCATTCAATGTGAGGTGTTAGTAAGTTGCTGATTGTTTTGTCTAATGAATCTATAGTTGGCATGTTGTAATATAATTAGATGTGAGGTGTTAGTAAGGGTGGTGGCAGTCATGCTTCCGAAATAATTCATACCTCCTAAATCCACCAATAATATCATTCCACCTCATCCCCCATTTCATACTTTTTTCATACCTCTCAACCCCTTTTTAGTGGCAACCATGCCTTTTTCATACCTCCCAACTATTTTTTTTTTTTGTCTTCTAGCCCCAACGGCTCTATCTCCTTCCCATGCCGTTCCATGCCTCCGAAACATTTCATGCCGCTGGAGCCATGACTTTGGCCATACCGGTGGGGTGGCATCGGTGTTTGCCGCCGGCATTAGCATGCCGATGGGCATGCCGATGGCCATTGCCCACCACCCTAAGTTGCTGACTCTTTTGTCTAATGCAATTAGATGGTTGTAATATATAATGTTTTTCTTTTCTTTTTTTTTTTTAAAAAAATGGCACCACACTTAAAATTCGACCTCCGAGGTTAAACCATCCAAACGAGCAGGCACCGGCACCCAAACCATTAGGAAAGACTCGCGAAGGAAAACCCCTAGAACTCACAGCTTTGCACTAAAAAGAAAATTCGAATTTTCATTATCTCTTGCGAGACTCGAACCCGGGTAAAACCGCTCCACAAGCTCCAGAAGGGACTCGGGTGGCCAACTGAACTAAGTTAGTTGGTTGGTTGTAATATAATGTAATTAGATGTAATTGTAATACGATTACATTACGTAGCTTATTTTGTTTGCATATTAGAGAAAATTGCAATTTACAATTATGTTATGTAGGCTATTTTGTTTTTGTTGTAATTGTAATTCAGTAACTCAATACATTAAGTGAGAATTCATATTACATTTGAAGTTGGATAAAAAATTTTGAATTACGTAATATATTTTAATTCAGAATTTTTACTTTAAAGTCTTAGTATTTATGTTTTAATTCTTAATTATTATTATTATTATTATTATTATTATTATTATTATTATTATTATTATTATTATTATTATTATTATTATTATTATTATTATTATTATTATATTTTTTTTATATATAAACCAAAACCATCACTTTATTATAACCATAAAAATTTACATGAAGTTGGATAGGAGTCTAGACACAAGCTGTGCTCCCACTCCTTTCTAAATACAAAAGCTTATCCTATGAAAAATAAAAACACCACTGTTAGCATTATTTGAGTGGCTAATGGCAATAGACTTAATATGTGAAAGTGTGTCTAATGAGTGTGTAAATACTCATCATTTTTATCTTATCTGAACTGCAAAAACATTTAAAAACCCTCAGAAATGCATCAAAATACAGAAAATATCCTTGGATTGTGTTTTATATGTTTCTGGTGCAAAATGATTGAAAACAGATGAAAAACGAACAAAGTTTGCATAATTGACAGTTTCAGTCCCTCAACTTTCAAATCTTGACAAAATCAGTCCCCGAGCATTTGTTTTGGAAGAAAAGTCAACCAAAGTCCTTTGAAAGTCACAAGTTGTCACAATTGGTCCCTGGGTGAAAAGTTTCAAAAGTTTACAAAATTGGTCCCTGAACTTTGCAAGATTGTCAAAAATAGTCCCTGGGATTAAAATTTTGGAAATTATCAATCATGGTCCTTGTGTTATTGAACTTTGGCAAAAATGGTCCTTGGGTGAAAAGTTTGGAGAATTTACAAGTTTGGTCCCTGAAGTTTCAAGTTTGGCAGAAATGGTCCCTATTGATTAATTTTGGGAGATATTCATCAATGGTCCTTGTACTATTCGAATATGGCATGAAAGACCCTTGAAGATACTTTGGAAAGTTGTCAAACCCAACCCTTCAAAATTCAGAAAATTACACAATTGGTCCTTGTGATAAATCTACAACCAAACGGACCCTTTTGTTAGTAATAAACCCAAAACCAAAATCTATTCCAAAAACACAACCAGTCCACCCTTTCCTTTGGCCCAACACTTACAGGCCCAACTCCCCCTTTTTATTAATAAAACCCACCCAGGCCCCCCTTTGGTCAAACGGTCAAACTCCACAACCTTTCCCCCTTCGTTCCCACTCCCACTTGCCTGCAACCATCACCTCACCTCCCCCCACCATCACCATCACTCCACCGCCCAAACCACTACCCACCTAACAGGACAACAAGCTTTAATGCCACACTCCCCCCCCCCCCCAATTGCATCACAGTCCAATTGCATTATTATTATTTGGGCCGCCAAAACCAATTCAAAGGGCTCAGATTGAAGTTAAGCCATCCAAAGCTGGAGATTAAGTGGAAAGATGCGATTAGATTCTCCAAGAGGACGCTATTTATCACTAACATAGGACATTAGCTAGCCATTTTGATAAGCAGTGTAGTTTTCAGCTTAAGTAGTTATGTCGAATTTTAGTGTAATGACTGAGACGGAAAAATGTTACGTTTAGAGGTCAATTTTGAGTCCTTAAGTGCGTGTTTTGTATTGGATCACCCAAGTCGTTTGCTTTCTCCATTTTAGACGTACTTATGAAGGAAAATCAACAAAAGAAGCCCATTTCGTCGCGTTTTTTTTTGTGGTTTGGATGTGGCGGAGTGAAGAAAGTGCGGAATACAACAAAACTCAAAAGACCTTTTGAAGATTACTGGGAAGGTGACGCCGTACACCTACTAGAGTATCGCCGTCATGGTAACAAGTGACGTCCAGAAGCTGAAAAAGACTCAGTGACGATCCAGAGAGTTCGTAGTGTGTAAATTGTGACGCCGGTACCAAGGTCGTCAGACTCTGGAACCAGCATTTATGAGCCACGTCATCAAGCCGTGAGGAAACCTAATCGCCGAGCTGACGACGTCACTATTGGCTGACGCATCGTCAGCCGGGTTTCTATTAGTAGTGAGACACGTTTTTCGTACTTTAAAAACGATTTTGCGAGGGAGAACTTTTAGGGTCTAAACCCCCCCCTAGTTAGTACGTGTTATTTACAGACCTCTGCTAGAGGGTATCTACCTCGTAAATGCATGTTTAACAAATAGTCTTTTATTCAAACAATATGTCTATGGGTGTGGGATATTCTTTTGGCGTGTTTTCTTTCTTTCCATGCCTAGGTAAAAGTTGTTGACTTTGTTTTTTTGTTTGCCTTGATCTAATGGAAACTAACTTTTGATTATTCATGTGATGTGTATGTTGTGATTGTGTTTGGTGAATATTTTCATCTACGTTACGACCCTTGAGATAAACTGCTATACACCCTCCTATCGGTAACAGCCTTTAGTCTAAGAAACATGAATCGTAGTCGTTATCGATTTAAAGGTCAGTATTCATGCATACGGTTGGCTATCGGGTGAGCTCATGAATTGGATGCTTGATTCGTATCCTCATAGAGTCGAGATAGGAACTTACTAGAGTTAGGGGGAAGATGCGACTTCCTACACTTTTTGATACACCCGGACACACGCAATGAATTAAATTACATGGTAAAGATAGTTAAAGGGAGTAACTGAAATCTAAGTAAACAGTACTCCTCACCCACTGTTTTCTCAAACCAAAAATACAAATATAAGTAGGATTAAAGTAGTAACTTGGGTTAGTTGACTGAGCAATAATCCGCCCTTCTCCAAAACCAAGAGATTTTACGCTTCATAAACATAAAATACAAAAAGAGTTTCGTTCCACCTTAGACCTAGATTAGGAGTAGCTA
>LBNU01031660.1:40346-55458 GCA_014162995.1 Artemisia annua | reverse complement strand
CATCATTTTATAAGAGATTGTTATGAGAAAAGACTAATTCAGGTTATCAAAATACATACTGATGATAACTATGCTGATTTATTAACAAAAGGTCATGATGTGGGTAGATTTCAGTACTTGGTTACAGGTATTGGAATGCTCAATCCATAACTATTTTTTATATGGTCTTTGGTGTTGAGGGGAGGTTTTGGTACTCATATTGTTAATTGTATAAGTTTGTATAGGTTGTAAGTTTGTATATGTTATGCTTTTATTTTGTTTGTCCACTAACTTTTATGCAGAAAACAAAGCAAACAGTGGAAACAAAAAGGCAAGCAGTGGTAAAATGTGCTCTCACAGTGGAAACAGAAAAAGAAATTTTATTCATTTGATTCCATTACAGGGAAAGAGAGTACATCATAAGAACATCAAAACACAAAAGCTAATAACATCCTACACTTCTACAGAAGCTATTCTTCAGGCTTCTGCCCCTTGCCCTTGTAGCTTTGCTTGCTCTTAAATGCACTCTTCCTTTTTTTTTCAAAAGTTGACTGCATTCTAGGACAAGCAAGCCCAAGAACTTGTGGTGGAGGCCTTGGCAGTCTAGCAGGCATTTTAGGAATGCAAAATTTCACGCTTTTGAGATAAATAATTTCATACTCTTTTTACTTAACTTTGAAAAGTAACAAAATGTTCGAAAGAGATACGAAATCATTTATTCCCTTAAACGCCTCGTTTTACCATTTTTCATTGTTTCAACATTTATTACTCTTATAACTTACGAACTTTTCACAACTTATTTGGGTAACGGTGTATCGACTTTCATTATCTTTCAATAACTTTTAGGTTCATCGAGTAGAAACACAATTCATAGAATAGTGACCATACGGATAAAATTCGTCATCCTTGATTTTTCACGAGTTCCCAAACTAAGCTTATGAACGAGATCACCATTTATTTACAAATTAGATGCCAATACTACTCATCGTAGTTACTTGTGTAAAAACCCCTTGTTCCCAAATCTTAGTGTATCTAGAATTTTTTTTTAAAATTAAATTGAGAAATGAATTGCTTCATATATTCTCGTTCCAATATGAATTAGTCCGATAAAGATACCAAGAATCCCAACGCTAAGTAGTTAGTCATCTTCTCTTAAGAAGGTTTGCACGAAAAATGAGGTCCACATCAAGGATACTGGATACATACATAAGCTTTGGAATACATCGAAATAGACATAAGTTGGCGAGTACATTTCACGTGCACCTCATGCGTCCGATCTAGGATCGTAACATGCTCCTCACGCGCGACCAACTTTAGTCTTAACACTTAAGCTCATAATCCATAAATCTCAACATAAATCCTTATTCTTTCTTTTGATTTTTTTTTTTTTTTTTTTTTCACTTTTTTCATACTTTTTTCATTTTTTTGTTTTTTTTCTTTTTCTTGCCTTAGTAACTTTTCAACTCCGAACCTTCACGGTTTCAATCCAAGACCTACCGCCAACTGCTAGGGTTAGAATGTAGGATCCAAGGTCCGATCTCAATCCGAAGTCTCAAAGCACTTTAACTCTTATGAATACCGGGCTTTAGGGTAGCTCCGAAACCACATGCGTACTACGCAATACAATGAAATACAATACAATACAACTCAAGACAATGGGATGTATCCTTGACGTGTACCCAATTTTTCAAGCAAAGATTCTCTTAAGAAGATAAAGAACTAAATTTCGTTAAAACCGAAATATCTTTAATTATTTTACACAAGATATGGGGTGAAACAAGCTAATGGGAACGAAAAAGCCACAAGTACCTTCGATGAGCTTTAAAGAGAACCACTACTCCACGTATGGCATCTAACTTCCAAATAAATACTATCATTTCTCGCTCTTCGCCTTTTTAAAGTTCTCAAATAATGAGACTCGCGAATACTTAGCCGATAATCAAGCTACGCATATTTAAAGTCAAATACGGAAACTTGCAAACTCTAATAAAAGAATTCGCATTTTATAGCTCCTTTGCTGTAAAAGACTAGCGAAAGCTTTTAAGCTGCGCATATATAAAGTAATGTACGGGAACTTGCAGATTCTAAAAGAAGAATTCGCGTTTTACAGCTCCTTGTGTACAAAACTAGCACAAGCTAATGTGATCATCATTGGTTAAGGGAACAAGCTAGGGCTCAACACGCCCGAATCAAATCAAAATATTATTCCTACTCTCGCCAACAAGAAAGTCGACACGGTGTCAAAACACTTATTCAAACTTTATTCTATATTTTTTACAACTTTTCAACATTTATTTTTTTTTTTTTTCATAATTTTTCAAAATTTTTGTTATTTTTGAGGAAAAACGAGGTTGCATAAGTAAACGACAAAAATGAAAGTGCAAGTCAAATCAAATCGAAGATTGACCCCCCCAAACTAAAACGAAACATTGTCCTCAATGTTTGAAAAGGTAAGGGTAATCCTAACATAAGTCTAAGGCCGTTTATTAATTATGCCAAAGATTCGTTAGTCGATAAGATATAGGATATAATACGGATTTCCAAAAGCATGAAGAATGAGACTCGAGTGGAGATGAGGCAAACAACGAGCACGAGAGTCTTCATTAATCGGGAAATTCCTGGACAATTCAACACAAACAACCACGAAACACAAGATATGGAAGAGGTCGCCCCTCCTCACGTTATTGGTTAAAAAAAATAGAAAGAGGATAGAATGATAAGCATGGGGTGCCTCCCATTCTCATTTGTTTTCGCCGACCGCAGTCGCATTGTTTCTTTGTGGTGTAACGAGTCCAAAAGTTGACTCGATATTACCTGAAATTCCGAAATATATTGTCGGTTTAGAGGACGAAGATATAGTGTGATATCGCCGTCTGTTTATCTTCTTCACGTAGAGATGTGTCTTTTGCTTGAAAAATTGGGTACACGTCACAGGATACACTCCAGATTGTCTTGAGTTGTTATTGTCCATTGTATTTTCATTGTAGTTTGCGTAGTACGCATGTGGGGTTTCGGAGCTACCTAAAAGCCGGTAATTACATAAGAGGTTAAAAGTGCTTTGAAGACTTCGGATTGAGATCGGACGCTTGGATCTACATTCTAAACCTAGCAGTTGGCGGTAGGTCTTCGGATTGAAACCGTGAAGGTTCGGAGTTGAAAAGTTAACTAAAGGCAAAGAAAAAGGGAAAAAAGGTGAAAAAAAGTATGAAAAATGAAAAAAAAAAAAATCAAAGAAAGAATAAGGATTTATGTTCGAGATTTAGATGGATTATAGCTTAAGTGTAAGACTAAAGTTGGTGCGCGGAAGCGTGAGGAGCATGTTAGACGATCCTAGATCGCGACGCATGAGGTGCACGTGAATGTACTCGCGCCAACGTTATGTTTTTTCGATGTATTCGCAAAAGCTTATGTAGTGCTAGTCAGTAATCCTTGTGTGGACCGTCACTTTTTCTTATTTTTTTCGTGAACGCTTCTTAAGAGAAGATGACTAACTAACTTAGGCGTTGTATTCGAAAGAGATACGAAACCATTTATTCCCTTGAACGCCCCGTTTTACCATTTTCTATATTTCTCCATTTATTATACTTATAACTTATGGACTTTATGCAACTTTATTCACATGACGGTGTACCGACTTTCATTATCTTGCGATAATTATTAGGTTCATCGAGTAGAAACACAATTCATAGAATAGTGACCAAAGGATAAAATTCGTCATCCTTGATTTTTCACAAGTTCCCAAACTAAGCTTATGAACGAGATCACCATTTATTTACAAGTTAGATGTCAATACTACTCATCGTAATTACTTGTGTAAAAACCCCTTGTTCCCAAACCTTAGTGTATCTAGGATTTTTTAAATTAAGTTGAGAAATGAATTGCTTCATATTTTCTCGTTCCAATATGAATTAGTCCGATAAAGATACCAAGAATCCCAACGCTAAGTAGTTAGTCATCTTCTCTTAAGAAGGTTTGCATGAAAAATGAGGTCCACATCAAAGATACTGGATACATACATAGACTTTGGAATACATCGAAATAGACATAAGTTGGCGAGTACATTTCACGTGCACCTCATGCATCCGATCTAGGATCGTCACATGCACCTCACGTGCGACCAACTTTAGTCTTAACACTTAAGCTCATAATCCATAAATCTCAACATAAATCCTTATTCTTTCTTTTGATTTTTCATTTTTTCTTTCATTTCATTTTTTCTTACTTTTTCTTGCCTTAGTAACTTTTCAACTCCGAACCTTCACGGTTTCAATCCAAGACCTACCGCCAACTGCTAAGGTTAGAATGTAGGATCCAAGGTCCGATCTCAATCCGAAGTCTCAAAGCACTTTAGCTCTTATGAATACCGGGCTTTAAAGGGTAGCTCCGAAACCACATGCGTACTACGCAATACAATGAAATACAATACAATACAACTCAAAACGATGGGGTGTATCCTTGATGTGTACCCAATTTTTCAAACAAAGATTCTCTTAAGAAGATAAAGAACTAAATTTCGTCAAAACCGAGACATCTTTAATTATTATACACAAGATATGGGTTGAAACAAGCTGATGGGAACGAAAAAGCCACAAGTACCTTTGATGAGCTTTAAAGAGAACCACTACTCCACGTATGGCATCTAACTTCTAAATAAACACTATCATTTCTCGCTCTTCGCTTTTTTAAAGTTCTCAAATAATGAGTACTCGCGAATACTTAGTCGACAAACAAGCCACGCATATTTAAAGTCAAATACGGAAACTTGCAAACTCTAATAAAAGAATTCGCATTTTATAGCTTCTTATGTAAAAGACTAGCGGAAGCTTTTAAGCTGCGCATATATAAAGTAATGTACGGGAACTTGCAGACTCTAAAGAAGAATTCGCGTTCTATAGCTCCTTGTGTACAAAACTAGCACAAGCTAATGTGATCATCATTGGTTAAGGGAACAAGCTAGGGCTCAACACGCCCGATCAAGTCAAAATATTATTCCTACTCTCGCCAACAAGAAAGTCGACACGGTGTCAAAACTCTTATTCAAACTTTATTCTATTTTTCACAACTTTTCAACATTTATTCTTTTGAAATTTTTCAAAATTTTCAATTTTTGCTATTTTTGCGGAAAAACGAGGTTGCATGAGTAAACGACACAAATGAAAGTGCAAGTCAAATCAAATCGAAGATTGACCCCCCCCAAACTAAAACGAAACATTGTCCTCAATGTTTGAAAAGGTAAGGGTAATCCTAACATAAGTCTAGGGCCGTTTATTAATTATGCCAAAGATACGTTAGTCGATAAGATTTAGGATATAACACGAACTTCCAAAAGCATGAAGAATGAGACTCGAGTGGAGATGAGACAAACAACGAGCACGAGAGTCTTCATTAATCGGGAAATTCCTGGACAAACAACACAAACAACCACGAAACACAAGATTGGAAGAGGTCGCCCCTCCTCACGTTATTGGTTAGAAAATAGAAAGAAGATAGAATGATAAGCATGGGGTGCCTCCCACGAAGCGCTTGTTTTTGGTCACCGAGTCACAAAGCTTGACTCGATCCCTGAATTCAATTGTCCTTAGGGAAAGTCTGGAGATCCGGGACTACCATCGTTGGTACGTCCCCTCCGAAATAATGCTTGAGACGATGACCGTTCACCTTAAAATTTGGACCATCATTTTGAGCTAACTCAATGGTGCCATAAGGGAAAACTTGGGTGATGGTAAACGGTCCGGACCAACGGGTTTTTAACTTGCCAGAGAAAATCTTTAATCGAGAATTGAAAAGAAGAACTTTATCACCAACATTGAAAACACGATTTTTTATCTTGGAATCATGAATCTTTTTCGTTTTCTCTTTGTAAATCAAAGAATTCTCATAGGCTTGATCACGAAGTTCGGTTAACTCATTTAATTGAATTTTTCGGTGATCACCCGCGGTTTTGAGGTCAAAATTAGCATGCTTCAAAGCCCAATATGCTTTATGCTCTAATTCGATGGGTAAATGACAATTCTTTCCGTAAACAAGCTTATATGGAGTACATCCTATTGGTGTTTTGTAAGCCGTACGAAAAGCCCATAATGCATCATCCAATTTGTCGGACCAAGAAGCACGATTTCCATCAACGGTTCTTTCTAAAATCCTTTTAAGACCACGATTGGACACCTCTACTTGACCGCTCGTTTGCGGGTGATACGCGGTACTTAAACGATGAGTAACACCATATTTGGACATGACTTTTGCGAATTGATCATTACAAAAATGAGTACCACGATCACTGATTATAGCACGAGGTGTACCAAATCGGGAAAACAAGTTTTTCAAGAACTTTACCACAACTCGGGCGTCATTTGTGGGGAGCGCTTTCGCTTCAACCCATTTGGACAAATAATCGACTGCCACAAGTATGTACTTATTCCCTCGAGAAGACGGGAATGGGCCCATAAAATCAATACCCCAGACATCAAAGATTTCACAAACTTGAATCGCATTTTGCGGCATCTCATCACGTTGTGAAATTTTTCCTTGACGCTGGCATGAGTCACAAGATTTTACCAAATCTTGTGCATCTCGGTATATAGTCGGCCAGTAGAAGCCGGAATCAAACACTTTCCGAGCGGTGTAATTGGCACCATGATGTCCCCCCGTGGGTCCATTATGGCATGCCAAAAGAATTTCATTAGCTTCCGCGCCATGAACACACCGACGGATCACTTGGTCAGCACATGTTCTAAACAAGTAAGGATCATCCCAAAAATAATGTTTAAGATCTTTGAAAAATTTCTTCTTTTGCTGAGAAGACATCCCTTTTCTTATGAAGTTCCCCGCATGGTAATTCGCAAAGTCGGCGAACCATGGGGTACTTGAGTCATGATGGGAAATACTATCAAGTGTCTCGAGAGGAAATGATTCATTGATTTCCTTTTTCTCGAAATCACTTTGGTGTGGATTCTCAAGACGAGAAAGGTGATCAGCGGCTAAGTTCTCCGATCCTTTTTTATCACGAATTTCAATTTTGAACTCTTGAAGGAGGAGAACCCATCGCATAAGTCTAGGCTTGGCATCTGGTTTGTTCATTAAGTACTTAAGGGCCGAATGATCCGTATACACTATGCTTTTCTTCAAGAGAAGATATGATCGAAACTTTTCAAAAGCATATATGACTGCAAGCATCTCTTTTTCGGTAGTAGTATAATGAGACTGAGCTTCATTCATCGTTTTGCTCGCATAGTGTATCGGTTGAAAATATTTATTCTTTCTTTGTCCTAACACAGCACCAATGGCGTAATCACTCGCATCACACATTAGCTCAAATGGTAAATCCCAATCTGGCGCAACGAGAATAGGAGCTTCCGTCAACTTCTTTTTGAGAATATTAAATGCTTCGATGCATTCATTTGAAAAAATAAACGTAGAATCTTTTTCAAGAAGACGGGTTAGAGGTCGGGCTATCTTGGAAAAATCTTGAATAAAACGTCGGTAAAAGCCTGCATGACCAAGGAAACTTCTAATTCCCTTGACGGTCGTGGGATGAGGTAGCTTAGCGATTACATCGACTTTAGCTCGATCAACCTCGATCCCGGCCTTAGAGATCTTATGCCCAAGAACTATTCCCTCCTTAACCATAAAGTGGCACTTTTCCCAATTTAAAACCAAGTTAGTTTGTTCGCATCTTTGGAGCATTTGTTCTAAATTGGAGAGACAAGACGAAAAAGAGTCACCATAAACCGAAAAATCGTCCATAAAGACTTCCATTGTTTTCTCAATTAAATCATGAAAGATGGCTATCATACACCTCTGAAATGTTCCAGGAGCATTGCATAAACCGAATGGCATTCGTCGGTAAGCAAATGTTCCGTAAGGGCATGTGAAAGTCGTTTTCTCTTGATCCTGGGGATCAATTGGTATTTGGAAATAGCCAGAAAAACCATCAAGAAAACAATAAAATTCATTTCCTGCAAGGCGCTCAAGCATTTGATCCATGAATGGCAACGGGAAATGGTCTTTACGGGTTGCATCGTTAAGTTTGCGGTAATCAATACAAACTCTCCAACCGGTGACAAGTCGTGTTGGGATTAACTCATTATCATCATTTTTCACAACGGTAATACCACCTTTCTTTGGAACACAATGGACCGGGCTAACCCATGGGCTATCAGAAATGGGGTAAATCATCCCAGCGTCGAGTAATTTGATAACCTCTTTTTTAATGACTTCATGAATTTTAGGGTTAACCCGTCGTTGTTGTTGGACACACGGTTTGTAATTATCTTCAAGCAAAATCTTGTGAGTACAAAAACGAGGGTCTATGCCCTTGATGTCGGAAATTTGCCAAGCGATGGCACTCTTATGCTTCTTAAGCACATCTATGAGACGTTTCTTCTCCTCATCTTGAAGAAATTTAGAAATGATAACGGGAAATTTGTTGGTTCCTTCTAAGAAAGCGTACTCAAGATGAGGAGGTAATTCTTTAAGTTCGGGCTCGGGTGGTTTTTCATTTGTCGGTTCGGCTTCTTTAACTTCTTTAACTTCTTCAACACAAATGTTCTTCGGAGGGAGAGGAGAAAAAGGATCTTCATTCAAAAGTTGTTCAAGCAAAAGAATATCTCCCTCCGGATCGAAGTAAGAATCATCAACATCCGGCGTGTCGATAGCAAGAAAAGCATTGACATCTTCCAAAAAGAAATCACTTCCCTCAAACGGAGTGAGGGAAGGAGAAGAATCAGCAACAATAGGTTGAGAAGAAGGAGAATTATCATCGGGAAGAGAAGAGGAAGAATTATTAGTAGAGGAAGAATCAAGAGTGGGATTGCCACTTGAAACATTATGAGAAAAACCAAGAAGCTCTTGAGAATACTCCTCCGAAACTTCATCAATAACATCGATTCGGTTAACGGACATGCAATCATCGGTAGAGGAGTATTTCGAAGTTTGATCAAGATTAAACGTAACGGCTTCTTTTCCAACACGCAAAGTAATCTCCTCATCATAAACATCAATCAAAGCACGACCCGTCCTTAGGAAACCTCTACCAAGAATAAGAGGAACCCTTGGATCGGGATCAAAATCAACCACAACAAAATCGGCGGGAAAATGGAACTTTCCCACATTTACATAGACATCCTCGGCTATTCCCACTGGACGGGAAGTAGATCGATCGGCTAGCTCGAGGGTCATGCAAGTAGGGGTAAGCTCGGGAAGAGACAATTTCTTCCACACGGACCATGGCATTAGGTTAATGCTAGCACCTAAATCGGCTAAGGCGAAGCATTGAACCATCCCCGGGAAATTACAAGGAATAAGAAACTTGCCGGGATCACCAAGCTTTTCGGGAAGCTTTTTAAGGAGAACCGCCGAGCAATTCTCATTCAATGGGGTTTTAGCCATTTCACACAACTTTTCCTTATTATTCAACAAATTTTTAATCATAGCAGCAAATTTAGGCATCAAAAGGACGGCATCCGCGAGACTTATGTCAAAATGTAACTCTTTGAAAATCTGATGAAACTTTTCCATTTGATGATTAGTTTTCTCGCGGTGCTTTTGTTCGATTAGTCGTGATGGATAAGGAATTGACGGTTTAGGACGAAATTCCGGGACATCATCGGAAATCACTTCGGGTTCAACAACTTTTTCTTTTGACGAAGACGTTTGGACAACCGGAGGTTGGACGTTTTTGGTACCTCCATTATTACTAGGAAGCACCGGGTCCTTTGTCGCCTCGGTATCACGGTTGACTACCTTGGGAGGAAGAGAAGAAGAGGTAGTCGGAACCGTAGGTCCATCATACGAAAATCCACTACGAGTTTTGATCGCTTTAACGTCGGCCCTCGGGTTAGCGATCGTGTTGCTAGGAAGAGAAGTAGTACCCGAACCCGAGGGTCGATCATTTAAACGCTTGTTAAACTCAGCCATTTGATTAATCATCATTTGATTCATTTCCTCTTGTTTTTTCATAAATTGCCTAATCATTTCTTCTGAGGACGATTGATTTTGAGCAACAACTTGATTTTGATTATGAAAATTTTGTCCTCGATTGTTGTTATTGAAACCCTGATTATGATTTTGAAAATTTCCATGATTAGCATGACCATGATTCATATTTTGAAAATTCCCTTGAGGCGGGGCTTGTTGAAAATTCCCATGGTTTTGAAAACCCCGATTCTGATTGTACCCTTGATTTTGATTTTGAAAACCGTTATTAACTCGATTCTGGCTTTGATTGACTTGATTGTTACGATGTGGAACAACTTGATTTTGCTGTTGGTTATTAAAACCGGGTGGTGGTCCAAGTTGATTGTTAGAACGGTAGCTGAGGAGATTACGGTCTCCTTGGGGTTGGTAACCGTTACCACCCATGTTAGCAGCATACACATTCTCATGAACGTAGGCACCGGTTGCCGGACACTCAAAATACGGGTGTGGACCACCACACGTTTCACAATTATGATTAACAACATTCACTTGGTTTGACGACTTTTCTTTCATTAAAAGACTCATTTGTTTGGTCAAATTGATTATAGCCTCATTTGTCTTACTATTTTGATCAAGAACATGAGCCAAAACATCATCATTAACTTTATTACTAGCACTTGAGACTTGAGTTTTGCTCCTAGAAGTACGGACTCTAGCTTTGTTCTCAATTATCGTAAAAACCTCATGAATATTACGGGTCAACAAGTTTCCACCCGCAGCAGAATTAAGAGAATCTTGATCAGCATGACATAAACCATTATAAAAAGTATCGATCTGCTGCAAGGTTGAAAACCCGTGATTAGGACACTTCTCCAACAACTCCTTGAATCGATCCCAAGCTTCACTGAACGATTCATCGAAAGCTTGTTGGAATCGAAAGATTTGAGTGCGGAGATTAGAAGTTTTGGAAGGAGGATAGAAATGATTCACAAACTTGGAAGCTAAATCTCCCCAAGTGTGAATCGAATTCGGTGGTTCCTTTTCCAGCCAAGTCCGGGCTGCCCCCTTGAGGGAAAAAGGAAACAACTTCATCTTAACAACATCATACGGAACTTGATTAATCTTAATCGTTTCCGCAATATCGGTGAAGTTCCTTATGTGAGCATAAGGGTCTTCGTGCTCAAGTCCGTGAAATGAGATACTCGTGATGAGATTGAGTAACCCGTGATTGATTTCGAATTGGTTTGCTTGGATATCGGGTATCACGATGGCCCTCCTAACTCCATTGAATGGAACTTGGAGTTGTTCTTCGATCGGACGAAGATCATAGAACGGTTGAGGTCCTATCGGAGGTCCATCATTTTGTTGGTTAGCACCCACCGGCGGGTGTTCACCGTTATTATTCATCTCCTCAACGGTTGAGAAATGAACACGATTCGTGTTTATGTCGTCAAAATTATTCAAACTTGAAAAATCAACCCGATGATTATGTCGAATAATCCGTTCGGGATCCGAAATAGGTGAAAGAAGATCGTTTGATGAAGAACGAGTGTTCATACACCAAAAAGAAATCAAGAGTTAAAAATAAAAACAAAATTAAGAAAAGAAAATATTTTTGGTTTTTATATAAAGAAAACTTTGAAATCACAATATTTTTGTATTTTTCTTTTGTTTTGTTATTTTTTTTTTGATCGATTCGTTATCCGAAATTGTTTCCTTCAAATCTACTCACAACAAAATTGTCGGTTGTAGAATTTAAAGTAATCCAAAATCGAATAATTTCACAATCTTTTTTCTTTTGCGTTCAAACTTATTTGGTTTACAACCGCCCTCCTTCCACGGAAGACCGAGGATGTTTATTATATTTTTGGTATTTTGTAAACACTTTAGGAAAAGTGTTTAATATTTTTGATTTTTACTTTTATATAAGAAAATATATACAAGGAAGGTTTTTCAAAACAACGATTTTTCAAAAACGAGAACCAAAATTCACTTTAACCTTCCCCGGCAGCGGCGCCAAAAATTGATGTGTCGTGTATAGTATATATAATAACCAAGTAATTTCTCAACAAATAAGAAATCACTCGGGTCGTGTCTCAGTGAAGGTTAAATGGAAAATTGTTTATCGTGAATGATAAACCGTGTTTGTGAAAAGTGTAAAATGAAAATAGTGGGAAAGAAATTCAATTAGCACAAAGATATATCAAATAGAACACAAAGTACAAGCTATGAATGCACAAAGATCAAAAATCAGATAATGGAAATGCAAACGTGAAATATTAAAACGAAACGCACAAAATAAAACGCGACTTTTATTTAAAAATGATCCTAAAAATGTGAAACAATTTTCTAAAAACTTTAAACTGCTAAAAAGAATTTTTAGAAAAAGAAAAATATTTTTTTGACTTTTTATTTATTTTATATGAATTAAAAACTATTTTTTTATTTTTTTATTATTTATTTTTATTTATTATATATTTTTTTTTAAAAGAAATCCTAAAAATGACAAGTGAAAAGTCTAGGGACTGAAACTGTAATTTTCAAAACTTGTTTTTTAACTAAAACCCAAAATCAAAAACTACAAGGACTATTTTTGTAATTTTTAAAAGTAAAATAGAAGAAATAAGAAAACAGATTCTAATTAATACTTTTTACAAACTTCAAGGACCTAAAATGTTAAAATTCAAAAACTTTTCTGTTTTATATTTTTTTTCTAAACAGACCAATTAGCTCTTTTCTAAAGCTTGTAATAAGCTCAAAATTAAGCCAAACTTCAAACTAAAAGCTGTTTTAGAAAGCTTAACAACCACAGATTACATGTATCACAAAAGTCCCATCTCATTTTTACCAATTGACAAAGAAATTTGCTCATGAACTTTTGCAAAAACTGTTTATCTAGAACTCTTGCTGAAAACAGTTTAACACAAAATTATGCAATCAAATCTAATCTAGTGAATGTTATTTAGACAAACTGAGATTACAAATTTGATAACTAGGCCAGGTACTCTTTCCAGAAATACAAAAACATCACAGATTCAATCACAGATGATCAATCAAATCAAATCAAGAACAAGTCCTCTCACTACCAGTTCATACTGAGAAACAGTTTTATTAGACTTTCTATTATGCAAAATCAGTTGACTAAATTGAATTTTAACAACTAATTACTAATTTCCTAGATGTAATTAAGCTATTAATTCCACTATTCTAACAACTTAAAGCTTATTATCTATCAAATGAAAGAATCACAAACTGAAATAATAACAGATTCCAAATCTAAATGATCTCAACTGGACTTTTGACTTTAAGAGTTCAAGGATGCAATCTAATTACCTGAATGATTATAATATGACTAATGAAAACTAGTGTGACAGAGAATTCAGCAAATTGCTAACTAGAACACTTAAAACCAACTTAATCCAAACACCACTGAATGAGCAGGTTACATGTACTATTATGAAGCTAATGAGATTTAATCAACTACACATCCACATAGGCTCACATTATGATCCAATACACTGATTTAGACTTAAATGAACAACTAATAACAGCAATGATCAACAATGGAACAACAACACAGAACTGCAGATTACTTATCATCTAACTAAATGAGATTCAAACTTCTAATTAGTAAACTAATGATCAAATGCAGCAGAGAGATTAAATGATGAACTAGAGAATAGGACTCTTCAACAATCAACACTTAGCATAAAAGTGCAACTAAAACAGAACAAGTGCAGTACTGAAATTCTATCAAACAATCCAACAATTGACTACTATAGATCAACTGAACAGAGATAAACTACAATCAAATAACAGAAATTATCTATACTAGTCAAACAGTTATCAATCAACAATTAACAATTAGAACTCAAATTCTCAGATACTACTAATTGCTAATGGTGAACTGAAAATAAAACATGAGATCTTACAACTTGCAGTTCTCAGCTTTCTAAGAACCTCCAAAAGCTAGCCTATCTCTGTGGATAGGCTCATTACCACTTCTGAAACACAAAAATCCACTGAATTTCACCATATCCAAAATAAATCCCAATCTTTGACTTCTGTTTGAGTAAGCTTGATTTTCTGAGATTAAACCTCTGATTGTAGGGACAAGTCACAACTGAACTTAAAAACTAAATTTGAGCTTATTCAAAACAAATTTGAGTAAATGAAACTTTATTTTTTATACTTTTATATTTTTCTGTTTTTTAACTTTTTATATTTTCTGAAATTGTGAATCTAAGTATTGGAAATGATAACAAGTTTTAAAAGCTCTCATAAGCTTCTCAGAAGCTTATGAGACTGAAAAGCTTATGAGCTTATCTTAACACTAGTAGATGAGAATAGAGAAAGAGCTTGTATAAAACTAAAAATGAAATTTTATTTCACTGAAATTCTCTCAAATGTTTACAATAAGCTAGAAATACAAAATACAAGCTAAAACTAACTAGGTGACTAACTCTGGAATCGTATACAAAAGCTCCTATTTATAACAAGAGGTGGTATATCTTCAGAACTCTCTGGAATCAGAATCTTCTTAGAATCTCTTTGGAATATCCCTTGATGACGCGTCTCTACCAATCACAGCTCCCTATTTGCTCCAATGACGTGTTCTGCCCAATAGGAGCTTGCCACTTGTCATTCCTCTCTCTGCCACTTCTGACACGGTGTCAGGGAGTGTTGAATTTACCAAATTGTCCTTTAATACGAGGTTGCTTTGAGGTTCAATCGAAGGGGTTGGATATTAGGGTTCATAAACTGGAAAAGGGGTGGATTTGGGGAAGAGGAATGGCGCGTTTGTTTTTGTTTTATTTATATTTATTTGAGTTATAAAATGAACCGGGTTAAGGGTTATGGGATAGGGCCGGGTTGTAGTATGATGGGTATTGGGCTCACTTTAGACATTAAAAGTGTTGGGCTTGTGTTAGATTTTGAGTTTAGGAAATAGGCAGCTTTGGTTATAGAAATGACAAGGACCAACTTTGTAAATTTTGAATAGTTTAGGGACCAAATATGTCAAATCTGAAAAATATATCCAAGGACTAAAGTTGACCAATCATGATTCTCCAAGGACTTGTTTTGCCATTCTGAGCTCAACTTTAATTTCTGAATCCCGGGCTTTGACTTTGTTGACTCTCTTCCGTCTCGTGCTCGTTTTTGGTTGTTTTGTCTTGTTTTGAATCCGTTTTTGCATAATCCTTTCCTGCACAATCAT